>VZRE01000009.1:194924-209797 GCA_013396775.1 Cephalopterus ornatus | reverse complement strand
GCAAAACTGTAGCTGTCTTGGCTCTGGTACACATTAGAGAATTAGTGAATAGCTAATTGAGTAAGGCTTTTAATTCCAAAACCTGTAAGGCAATTAAGCCACTTTACATAAAAATTGAAGCATTTTCTGAGTGGTCCTGCCCAATTTGAATGCCAAACTTCAAATAATTGAGTTCTTCTTACAACAATAAGGTTGGGGCACAATGGAGAAGTTTAAATATTTAATTTAGACTGAGCTGTAAATCATTAATTTTTTATTGCTGCAAATCTGCAATTCAGCTAGAGCTAGACAGTTGCAACCTATTCTGGGTGAATGCAGGGTGAATTTCTCCAATACAGAATGGGATTTAACTCTCCTCTTCTCCACAAGATCAGTTGCTTTTACATGGAGATCTCAGGCCACGTCAGAGTCAGAACAGCATCTGGGCCTGGATAAAAGTGCATTTGCTGCTCACCATTTTGCTCACTGTTCAAAAAATGTGCCCTGATCATGCATCTGGAATATGCATTTACACAGAACTGCCAAGAAAACTCTGTGTTTTGAGAATGCCACAGGCAGTCAGAAGATACTTTGGACTTAGTCCTTGTTGATGGTGACAGAACATCACTCATCCCAAGTCAAAAACTGAGTAAGTAGAGATATTAACACTGAAAAATGAAACATCTACAGTTCTTTATGCATAGCAAGAGAGGTTTTAGCTGCTAGCTCATCTACAACCAGAAGCAGTCTACCTAAGTAGTTAAGGTTTGTTAATCCAACAAATGTGCCAAAAATGGGAAAACTCTAATCTCTTCCAAGTCCAGTCAGTATTAAAGGCAAATTTTCCTTTTATTTTCTTTTTTAATGAATCTTGAATCTTTTGCTGAAAGTATATACCTAAAATTCAAGCCAGGCTTGCCGCAAAGTACTAACAAGTCTTGACATTACATACGCTTCATGAAATTTACTTCTTTCCTGGGAAGCAAGAGGAGACCTGATAGTTGGTCATACTTTTTCAAAATAAGCCTTGTTCCAACTTCAAAAGCTCAACACTTTTTCAGGATCAAGATTTTCAAGATTAAGTCAAACTGGTCAGCCAGCTAGTAGTGAAAAACCTGAACTGATGACATATGGTATGCTGTTGTGCTCTTAAGATTACACACAAGCAAAATAAAACATTTAGTGACCTCATTTTGCTATCACACCGATATGCATAGCCAGTTTTGCAAGGAAATCTGTTTATGTGCCATTTTCACCAAAACCCAGAAGTGACACACGTCCAAGAGACATCGAAAACATTTTAATTATACAAGAAGAACATATATCCTTAGCACCATCCAAAGAGAAAAGAGCTCACAGTGACATGCAACTGCTGCGCACCTGTAGGTGCTATTTGCTTAAGCTGCCTCCTTCCAGCGCTGTGGATGCACTGGTCGGCCAGGGCCGGGAGCAGAAACTGTTGGGTTGAAGGATGAAGATTCAGAAAGTGAAGAGGAACGGTGAGAACCTCCTCAAGCATTACTGAAAGAGCGAGGGGGAGTGCTGCAGTCCAAAAGACTCAATATATGCCTGCCTCCCACCTTGAAGCAGAGAGTGAAGCACCTCAACTCCATCATCAACAGGGATTTAAGGAGGTCTGCAGACATGGGAATGAGCAGCAGGACTATCCATCATGCATGTGGGGCATGAGGGGTTGTACAGCAGGGGCTCAGTGAGGTCGCTTGGTTGCCGTGGGGCAACCACAATGTGCTAAGATTGTGAGACTGCACTGGTGCATGCAAGAGTATCACAGAAGGAGGAGAAAAAGGAAAGGCAGCTCTGGGAAGTGAATTCCAACTAGACAGAAAGAAAAAAGTGAAACTACAAAATCAAGATGCCTGTGACAACTTCTAGAACATAATCTTTTAAATATTTAAGGTTACTTACTTACAAAAAACTTAGAAAACTTTGCAGGGCAGGAAGTTCTGAAGTGGATGATAAAAGTTTAAATTCATGAAAATGTACTGCGTATACACACCTATTAAATATATATTTATACATCTGTATACATATACAGAGAAATAGCAGGAAAAATAGAAACTGAGCCATCAGTATAAATAAAACAAACAGAATTTTCTGAGTAACTTTTTTAATAAGAATTACCTTTATACTTTGGGGATTCCATCTTACAAATGTCTTGATTGGGAGCAAGTCATTAGATACTTGCTAACAGCATTTCAGTTTTATTTATGAACTAGGAGGTACAACAGGACACGTGGAGCATGCTGTTGAGATATGGGTGACCTGATTTAATTTCTAATGTATATGGGCCTGCCACCCACTGAAAACAGAAAAAATAGGACAGCTTTTTAAAGTTCAACTGGACAAGACCGGACTTTCTGCCTTGAAATCAGAACTTTGAAAGCTAGAATTATTTTGTTCACAGAAGTGGCTTTTTTAAGCTCTTTATATTGGCATTTAAAAACCAGGCTGCATCACAAGTGAAAAACTTATACACTGAAGGGTAGCAAGATTTCCCTAGTTAGTAAAAAACACCAGAGTTTCAAAGAACTTAAGGTTCAATAACGCTAAAAAATCATATGAAGTTAGCCATGCCAGTGAGGACAATGAATAAAAGATGATGCAGCAATATTTTCACTAAAATACTAGCCAGTTTCTCACTAGGAGATCCTCATCATTTCTGACATGTGATTTGGTGGTCAGCAAAACAGGCTGACCAGGGAGGCTTGAGTTGATTGTGGGCTAGCAAATGTGACATCCATCTACAAGAAGGGCCAGAAGGACAACAGGGCCTGTCAGCCTGACCTCAGTGCTGGGGAAGGTCATGGAACAGATCACGAGTGCCATCACACAGCACATACAGGACAACCAGGGGTCAGGCCCAGCCAGTGTGGGTTTGTGAAAGGCAGGTCCTGCTTGACCAACCTGATCTCCTTCTATGACAGGGTGACCTGCTTAGCCCATGAGGGAAAGGCTGTGCATATTGTCTACCTGGACTTCAGCAAAGCTTTTGACATCATTTCCCACAGCATTCTGAAGAAACTGGCTGTTCATGGATCGGTACAGTGCCCACTGGGCGGAAAACTGGTTGATGGCCTGGCCCAGAGAGTGGCATTGAATGGAACCATACCCAATTGGAGGACAGTCGCCAGTGGTGTTCCCCAGAGCTCAGTTTATCATATCAGTTTATCATGGTCCTGTTTATCATCTTTATCAATGATCTGGACAAGGGGATCAAGTGCCCCCTTAGTCAGTTTGCAGATGACACCAAGCTGGGAGGGAAGGTTGACTGCTGGAGGGCAGGAAGGCTCTGCAGAGGGATTTGGACAGGCTGGATTGATGGGCCAAGGCCAACTGTATGAGGTTCCTGCACTTCACCAGGTCCTGCACTTTGGCCACAACAACCCCCTGTAGCACTACAGGCTGGGGGAAGAGTGGCTAGAGAGCTGCTCAGCGGAAAAGGACCTGGGGGTGTTGGTCAACAGCGGCTGAACATGAGCCAGCAGTGTGCCCAAGAAGGTCAATGGCATCCTGGCTTGTATCAACAACAGTGTGTCCAGCAGGACTAGGGAGGTGATTGTCCCCCTGTACTCAGCACTGGAGAGGTCACACCTGAGACCCCACATGGAGTACTGTGTCCAGCTCTGGGGCCCCTATGTCAGAATGTGGATCTGCTGGAGCAAGTCCAGAGGAGGGACATGAAGATGCTCTGAGGGTTGAGCCCCTCTCCTATGAAGACAGGCTGAGAGCTGGGGTTTTTCAGCCTGGAGACAAAAAAGCTCCAGGGAGACCTTAGGGCACCTTCCAGTACATAAAAGGGACTGCAAGAGAGCTACACAAAGAGAGGTTTTATAAGAGCATGTAGTGATAAAGACAAGGGGGAATGGCTTTAATTTGAAAGAGGGTAGGTTTAAATTAAATATAAGGAAGAAAGTTTTGAGTGTGAGGGTGGTGAGACACTAGAACAGGCTGCCCAGAGTTGTGGATGCCCCATTACTGGAAGTGTTCAAGGCCAGGCTGAATGGGGCTTTGAGCAACCTGGTCAAATGGAAGGTGTCCTGTCCATGGAAGGGGAGTGGGGACTAGATCATCTTTAAGGTCCCTTCCAATTCAAACTGTTGTACGATTAAATTGTACATTATAGCATAAAACCAGATTTGATGGTGTTAAATGGTTAAAAAAAAATAGGCCAGAAGCACTGAGAAGCTATGTATGAGGTAATCCTCTTTTCTTTCAAGACCTTAAGACTGCTATTTTACATTTAAGTTTTTTTCTGCATATGTAAAATGTAATTCCAAGCATTTCATTCCCAATGCAAATGAACTGACAAAGAAATCCACAATGCTGCTGAGTTGCTACAAAAGCCATCCTGCCTCCTACAGCTCCAGGTCTCACCACAGACATGACACACTTCTAAAAACCCAATGCTTATTGTCTCTTCCTTACTCACTATATGATGGTCTGAATTTAAAAGCCCAGTGGAAGTAATACTTGATTGAATCACCTCTTCACTGAGACCATTTCTATCCATATGAATGACAAGAAGGTGATCAGGAGTACTCAACATGTATTCACTAAAGGTAAATCATTCTTGACCTACCTGACTCCTTCTATGATGAAACAACTACCTGGACGGATGAGGAGAGAGCAGTTGATATTGCCTACCTCTGCTTCAGCAAGGCTTCTGACATTGTCTCAAAACATTCTCATAGGCAAATTTAGGAAGTGGACTGGATGAGCGGACAGGGAGGCGGACTGAGAACTGGCTGAGTGGCAAATCCAAGTTGGAGAGATGAGCAGAGAATGGTCTGATATTCAGCAAAGGCGAATGCAGGGTCCTGCACCTGGGGAAGCATAACCCCGGGCACCAGGACAGGCTGGGGGAAGATCTACTGGAAAGCAGCAAAGGACCTGTGGGTCCTGGTGGACAGCAAACTGTCCATGAGCCAGCAATAAGTGTGCCCTTGTGGTCAAGAAGGCCAGTGGGATCCTGGGGTGCATGAGGAAGAGCACTGCCAGCAGGTCAAGGGAGGTGATCCTGCCCCTCTACTCAGCCCTGGTGAGGCCACACCTGGAATTCTGGGCTTCTCAGTACAAGAGAGACATGGAGCTCCTGGAGCAAGTCCAGCTGAGGGTAACAAAGATGATTAAGGGACTGGATTATCTTTCTTACAAGGAAAGGCTGAGAGTTGGGCCCATTCAGCCTTGAGAAGAGACAACTGAGAGGGGACCTCATTAATTTCTGTAAGTATCTGAAGGGAGGGTATCAAGAGGATGGACCAGCCTCTTCTCAGTGGTGCCAAGCAACAGCACAAGAGGCAATGGGCAGAAACTGATGCACAGGAAATTCCACCTGAATACAAAGAAGAACTTCTTCACTGCGCAAGTGATCATGCAGTGGAACAGACTGCCCAGAGAGGTTGTGGAGTCTCCCTCACTGGAGATATCCAAGACCCATCTGGACACAATCCTGTGCCAAGTGCTCTGAGACGATCCCACCTGAGCAGGGAGGTTGGACCAGATGACCCACTGTGGTCCCTTCCAACCAGAACCATTCTGTGATACTGTAACAACATTAGAGAATGAAGAAAACAATACTCAGGAGGGATCCGATTGCCCTCTGGCTTTGTAAAGTTATTGTTATTTGCATTTGTGCTTATAAAAATGCCATATTAAAAATACCAATATAAAAATACATGGAGGAATCAGTATGCTGCTTTAATATGGCAGACAGATTGCATCAGTTGTCGATAAGCAGATGTTTTTCTGTCAGTATAATGTCAACTCTTCCTTGTCCATGCACAGACTATCTAAGCTACTGTGGTAGGAGAATAAGTTGGAGGAAAAAGGGAATACAGCCTGCATCAAACTTGTTCTGGATACCCCAGGCCCAGCAGGACGCATGAGCTCAGTGGCAGGGCCATGAAAACAGAACTGCTGGTTTTGGAACCAGCAGCAGAGCAGGTCTGCATGAACTAGGAAACCCTTCAACATCTAAGTCAGCTTTGCACAGAGCCATTCTGGACATAATCAAAATGTCAATTTTTAAACACGTTGCTGAATTCCTCTCACTGAAAGGAAAAGATAAAGGCAAATAGACATAACAGGAAAACCAGCCAAAAATGGTCTCTCTCTCCAGATTTTGCAAAGAGACCTTGGACAGACAGGAGAGACACCCCATATTATTTTCTTTGACACCCCTCAAGTTTCCAACAGTGATCCAACAAAATGTCTATCTTGACAGAAGTGAATCTTCAGAAGGAAGTCAAGAGTGCCTTGTGGATAACTACTAAAAAAAATTTCCTTAAAGGAAGCATGCAGCCACCTCCATGAAAAGCTCAGTAACTAACACCTATAGCTGGAAACCAGGAAATCATAAGAAACAAGAAATTAAATGAGGTCTTTCAGTGCTAATGAAAGCTCTAGAAAGTGGTTTGTAAGATAATTAAAACAGTGGACCCCACCCTGCAGCAAAAGATAAATAATGGAGCAGTTCTCTCCACTGCATTTAAAACCCACGAAAACACTATGTAAATCATCACTCTAAGCTCTAATTGTTTGTACACAAAAACACAAGTTATTAAAATCTGCATTCTCTTCCTTCTTTGGAGACTCAAGAGAACATCTCTCAATCCAATTACTAATGGAATAACAATCACATTAATAAAAAGCCTTTTTGAATAACCAATCTACAGAATCCATTTTCTGCCTAATTAAATGGGTAAAGTGTTTGTGGGGGCAGTTTTTCTTCCCTTGCTAGTACATCAAGTGTCTTCTTTCAATACCATTATTATTTATTCAGTATTTTCAGCCAAGCAGATGCTTTGGGAAGATGTGACTATCAATTAAAGTAATAGATATAAATCAGGGGGTACATGGAAAGGTCTGTAAAAGGCACCTCTGTAAAGCCATTTTCAGGAATCAAAGACCTGGAAGACATATTAAATGAGACATGCTGCTATGAAAACTTAACCACAATTTCTTCTCCCAAGATTATTATTTCATTTGAGTCTCTCTCAGGCCCACGCTTCCCAGTTGTAAAACTATCTGTAAGACAAGAAGATGACACACACTTCTTGAGGGGTAACGAATGTTTCCCTCACCTAATCCAGGACATTCACCAGTGTCAAGTATTACACGCAAAGGCCTTGGCTCCACCCCACTGGGAACACTCTGGTTTAGGCTCACATTCAGTGGAGCAGTATCAGACCTGCTTCACATATCTTACTTTTGCTAAAGGAAAAGTGTCACTGGTCTATATTGATTCTCATTCCCTTTCAGGTCTTCCAAAATATCACTGTCGGCCAACTAAGGCTCAAAATTATTGCCTGTATATCTTGAACACTTCACTGCCCAGAAGAATTCAATGTGCAAACAAGGCACACCAGTTATATGAAGTGAAATTTAACCTACTATTTAGAAAAGCATTGCCTCAAGAGCAAAGACAGACGGACTCATACTGCCTTCACCACCAGATATTCAAAACATTAAAATAAGCTTTATGGTTCAAAGAAACAGTCTTTACTCCAATGCTTGATCTCTCACAGGATTTAAAGTTTAAGTTAAGGAACTTCAGCTGTGATACAATCAATCTCCAGCAACTAGAAAGAAGGTACAAAGCAGGGCCTGAAACATCTAAGAGTCCTAGCACTGAAGTCTTCCAGACACTAAAGAGCTAACAAAGGTTTGTGGTGCAAAGATGTCTAAGTCCCCAGCATGGATGAGGACATCTCACTGTTTCCCATTTACTATAATGCTTTGGCATTTTGGGAGAAGTACAGTTACGAGCATACAGACTTTTCAAAGGACAACATTTTGGGGGAAAATTACCCATTTTATAAAACATCATTTCCCTAAAATTAATTAATTTAGTACCTGAAGTCCATTTTTACCACTAGCTCAATGACTAGCAGGAGTGAGCCAGTATTGTTGAGAATACAATAAGCTGATGCAAAAAGGAGCTAAACCAACCCCACCCTCCCCTCCAGATTCCCCTGAGATAAGGCTGCGCCAAAATCCTATCAGATGTACTGAGATCGTTCGTAATTCTTCAGTGTTTCAGACAGAATGAACTCGGGCACATCTGCATTTCTTTATTGTCAGAATAATGACAGGATAATGGTGCTGGCACTAGGCCAGCCATTTTTTGGAACATTGTTGGCATGGACTATATTTGCAGTACAGAGAGTAAATGGTCTTGTCTGACTGTTATGGAACAAGTCAAGGAAATATCGTAAAACAAAGTTATCCCTAAGTTTCCTGCATTTGTAAATAGCTCCTTATTAGTTAAAATCTTTGTTATTGAGTAGTCCACACAACTGTTTTGAGACTTTGCTGGAAAGTAACACCACCTGTATACACAGAGCTAAGAGTGCTGTGAAAAGAGAAAATGGGCCTCAACTTCCAACACTTACAACCCAAAGCTGTACCTGCAGAAACACCTGAATGAACTCCCTAAACACTTATGAACTGACTTAATACCAGTGTATTTTTGAACTGTGGGAGGAAAAAGCTGAAAAAGATTTCAGTCACATACAGAATATGTCCTTGCAATGCACTGACAGCCCATAAATACATTATATAAACTACAAAGTAGAAGGCATTCTCTCCCCTCCCTCACCATTTCAGGGAAGAGCTTGTGCACGTCAGGTTTTCTTACCCTTCCCTCAGAAATAAGTGTATACTGAAGAAGAAATAGCAAAGCAGTAAGTTCAAATCAATACCTACCTAAAAGGCCACAGGACTCTAAAATATGGAAAGTGACTGTGCCAAGGCTATTTGTGAAATTAAGAAAGTGACAGCCAGGCAAAGCAGAGGCTTTTAGCACCAAACAGCCTTCAGACTTCCCGCATGAGAATGTATTTCTTATTCATATAAAGGCTTTTAAAAAGTTATGGAGATACACAACCTAAATAAGCTTTTAAGAGATTCATGTCTGGGTGCTCTTCTCTGTAACAGGTTTCTGCTACATCTAGTACTCTTGCGCTCAAATAAGGCTGTAATGGAAAAGTCTAGAAGTCTGACCTCATTGCTGTTCAGGCAAAATATAAAAACCAACTGTAATTGGTTTGATTTTAAAATGAAAGATTTAAAAGAAATATTTTAGCATCTTGTGGTTTTAAATTACATTAGAAATATTACTGTGTTTACGATAAGAAGTTGGTCAGGTCATCTGATCTAACACAAGTATAATTAATGAAATAGTATTTTCTTTTGTTTGCCTATACGGTCATACCAAAACTACCTGTTTGTTATAAATTACCACAATACACTTCAGCTGAAGTCGTTTCAGAAGCCATTTGAGCTCTCTCCAACTCTTGAAATAAACAAGGATAAAGAAAGATTCCCTGAAACAAACAGGCTTACCTAGTTGTAACAAAAGTCCCCTAGGAACTCTCCACAGCCACCATGCTGGGAGCTGTAGACCTAAGAACTGGCTGCAATAAAAAACCAACAGGATTCACAGAGAGAAGAAAAAAAACCCCACTAACGAACAGCAAGAACTAGCATAGAGGACCAAGTGCTATTTAGGACTCACATCAGAAATGTCAGTACCACCGCACATGCTTCAGTCTGTGTGTCTACCTGGGAAGATGCAAAGAAGCACATACATTTTCTGGAAGTTTTTTTAGTTTAGGCAGCACCAGAGAAGTACCTAGGGAACTACTCCTGCAACAGACCGACTCACTATTCCATATCTTGCTGGTTTGAACCAAGTGAAAAAACTGCACCCAATTTCATCAGTGTGTCACCAATCACACAAAAGCATACATTAGGGAAATTTCTGGTCTCAGAGCAAATAATTGACCCTTAACATAAAGGGGACACGGCTGGACCAGGCCAACTTCCACAACAGAGAAATTATAGGTAGCTGTGACTTCTAAATGCCCTTGAGCCTAGGATCTGCTTGGCCTGGTTCTGCCAAAACACATCTCAAGGATCCCACACAAACACTTCTGTGGGGAAAAAAAGAGACAGTCACCTGATACAGGTACTGTGGTCGTAGCTCAGAGAAACAAAAACACTTCCTTCAAGAGTGTTTATAAAGGATTTCCTCAGATTTTCCTTTCAACATGATAATAAACCATTTATGTGCTCCACAGACAGCAGTCCAGGCACTCGGCTCTTCTAACTAAGCTTAATAACTTCATTTGGTACCAAAATGTACTGCTTAATTTTGAATACAGCTTTATGTTGATTCTGAAGAAGACTAGGCTGCTTATTGAGCAGCTAAAGTTAAGTGTGCTTCAAGGTCTCTGAAGAGTTATTGGTGAACTGGCAGTAGTAGGGATAGGTAAGAGTCCTCCCACGAGCTACAACCATCACTTTCAAACACACTAGTGTTCACATTCAAAAGCTCTCAAGAATTTGACCATGGTGAAGAGCCTGCTATAATTTGGGATCAGTTGGCACCATACTTTTGGCAGTACTGCATAGCATTTTCTAGCTCATTTCACTCTCCCATGCAACATCTATGCATTCCAGTACCAGAAGCTTCCCACTGCAATGCCTCTGGTGGCTCACATCTCCGGATCATTGCTGGGGACAGGCAACAGGGAGCAGGCAGGTAAGACAGTGATAGAAAGACATCAGGACGTCCCACCACATCTAAAGCATACCAGTGGTCTCAGCTCAGTGCCTTGAGGGCTAGTGACTGTTATCCACAATCTTTTTCTGTCTTTTCAATTAGCATTTGCAGTCGAAAACCTAAATAGCAAAGCTATGGAGAATAAGGGGCCCTGAAAGTACCACTCTCTCCCACCCTATCACATGAGGCAAAGTTCCCATCAGCAATATGCTGCATGGGGGCGTTTTCCATCCCCCACTACACTGTGGCTAACTAGGAAGCACACTGCTATAGCACACTGCTAATAATAGCAGTATTTATTGTAAAGAGTGTACAGAAAAGCCAAAGTCAAATGCAAGGTTTTTACAATTAAAAATTCACTAGTTGCTTTAAAATTTATTTCATTGTTCTATGAGGCAAGTGCATGCTTCTATTTAAACAATGCACCTCCAGGAAAAAATCAAGAACAGACAAGTGCAGTTCTTCACTCAGAAAAATGTTATTGGAGAGAGCTTTTGATGTATTTTCCTACTCAAAAAAGTACTTGAGAGGGAGGCTCTCAGGATGAAGAGGGAGACAGCCTATCTGGATCTTAGCCTTTATTCGTATAACTGTGACAAACATGAACTCAACATTTAAAAAGTGATACTGAATTGTTGGGAGGTACAGAAAACTGCAGGTCGCCAATCCCTCAGCATCTGTGTGATGTGAATGCTGTGTTCAACACAGACATAGCCATGGCACCTCCAGGAAATGGATGTTTGAAAGGGACCTCTTAAAGAAGAAACTAGAAGTTATCAAAGCTACCCAATTAAGTGCATGTGAAAATACAAATAGTGAGAATGCCTTCAATTATAAAAGCCATGATAGATGCAAGGTATTTATTTAAATAAATTCCTTATTGCAGAATCTTTTTTGGAAGAGGGCAGGATTTTTATTTTTAGTGAGGAGCAAGCTGGCTGAAGAAGACTAAGTTTATGAACATTTTTAAAACAGTCTTTAAGTGTTTACAAAATTAATTGCTCAGCCTTATACATCATTCAAGCCTTAGTCATGCAAGAGCAGTATTCTTCCTCTCTGCCATTTGAGTTTTCATAAACCATGAATATGTGATATAGTCATGAAAAGAAAAGGGGTCTTTTTCTTTTTTAATTGAGATATTTAAGAGTTTAAAAACCAACTTGGACCAATTTACAGAAGCAATGGCATAGTTAATATAAACATGTATGTCAACAGAAACAAAACTGTGATTTTTGTTTAGTTGAAGTTTCTGGCAGAGTTTGAGCTGACAAATTTAGACAGCCACAAGAATGTAAAAGGCACTACTGGGAATTGTAGCTGAACAGAGAGCACTAAGAATCCCCTGCCTACCTCTGAAATATTTATGTTATATCAAGCAATATCTCAATTAACCTCTCAAGCAATAGCCAGAACAGCAGCAAGTTACAGTTCTGCCCGCTATATAAATCTAAAAGACAATTTACCTTATCTTTTCCTAAATGTTAGGATATCTGCATCATTCTTCCTGTAACTATAACATAGTAATAGTAGAATCAGGCCCTCTCTGGAAACTGAGTTTAATAAGGCTTCCTATATATTTTGGCCCATTTTAATAGTCACCATTTACAAGATGGATCCTCAGTCCCCAAAGTAGTTCCTACAGAAGTTTTTTATCAGGGTTTGGGTTCATGGCCCTTTTATTTCCTGATGTTATTAATAAGAAGACATTTTAACAACTAATTTTTAGAGGCAGGTTACACCCTGATGCACAACAGATATTCTGCAGGCATATCCAAAGCCAAAATTGTTCAAAAACTCTCACCAGGAATGATGAGATACATTGTTTTAGACATGGAAGCATGACTTGCTAGACGACTTAAGTTGTGCTTCCTATAACCTGCTGTTCACTGTGCTCTGGTAACACTAAATGAAGTTTGCATTTATTCACACTCCACATAGGAAGTGACTAGAATTCATTGCAGCTCAGGTTTCAAAGTATTTCTGGACTGCCAGAGAAATGTATTAAGAAGAAAAGCAGGCAAAGAAGGGGGGCACACAAATGACAAAGCCCCTTCTCCTTCAAACATTAGATCAGGTCAAAAATCGTTGTAGTCCTTTTCTCTTTCTTGAACTTCCATAACAAGGCAAAGGGGAAAAAAAACCCACACCAACACGACAGTTCTTTTCTTTATATCATCGTAAAACTGAGCAAATTCTAGTGCAGACAGTTCACTTCTCATTATCTCCCAGAGAGCTGAAGTCAAAATAATGCCACTCAGTCTGAAAAAACAAGCACTCATATGCTCCTTTCCCCAGTTCGAACCAAAGCAGCAGCTTTAGTTTATAATGCACATCTCACAGGGAAAAAAAAAGACATACAAAAAAATAATCAAGAACTGCCATACATCTCAACATTTCAGGAAGTTCCAAACTAAAATACTTAGATAACTCCCTGTACGACTGTCAGTACAAGCACTACCACCACTCCCTCCTAAAGGAACAGTGAGATACACATTGCAGATTACACACTTGAAACTACCACGCCTGGTTTTACTTTGCCTGCTTTGGTACTCTCAGATCAAGAGTTGGGAATCTTTCCCATACTGGAATCACATATTAAAAGATTCCTCTTTTAAAAAGGGACATCATTTCACATGCCATACTCTTAGATTAGGCCAAAATATGGTCATTCCAAGCTTTTAAAAAATGGGAGTGGATAAAAAGAGATGACTCGTCTTCCTAGGAAAAACACCACTTTTCCGAGCTTTCTCTTACTTCATGGCAACAAGCATGAACAGAACGTCAAACCTCTCCTTGTTTAACAATTCAATTTAACTGACAACAAAATGCACCCTTGCAATCACAGATTAGTTCAGGTTGGAAGGGACCTCTGAAGGTCATCTTGTCCAACCTTCCTCCCTCAGGCAGGTTGCCCAGGACCACGTCCAGATTTTTTTATTATCTCCGGGTGCTGGCACAAGTTACCTGGAAAGGTTGTGAAGTCTTAGTCCTTCATCACCCTCAAAGTAAAAAGTGTTTCCTGATGTTCAGGGGGAACTTCCTGTGTTCCCACTGCCTTTGGTCCTATCACTGGGCACCACTGAATACTGTCTGGCTCTCTCTTCTTTGCAGCCTCACTCTGGGTTTCATGTATACTGATGAGATTCCCCCCCAGGACTTCTTTTCCCCAGGCTAAACAGTTCCCAGCATTCTCAAATGGGAGAGATGCTCCAGTCCCCTCATAAGCTTAGCAGTCCTTTGCTGAATTCCCTCCAGTATGTCTGCATCTGTCTTGTACTGGGGAGCCCAGAACTGGACTCCATGCTCCAGGTGTGGGCTCCCCTGTGCTGAGTAGAAGGGAAGAATCACCTCCCTTGACCTGCTGGTAATACTGGGAATGCAGCTGGGGAGACCAACAGCCTTCTTTGTCTTTGATCTCAAAGGCCAGCACCATCCTCTCTTTTGTGCCTGCATCGTTAAAAAAAATACAACACCAGAAAGAGAGTGAACAAACATCTGCGGACTTAATTTTCTTTAAATAATAGGTCTCCTTGAAAAGAAGAAAGTTCTACCAGGACATTGCTACAGCATGCATCTTTCACACACCTATATAAAATACAATGCTAGCGGTCAAAGTTACAGATGAAGATGAAGCTGGTCACTTTTTCAGTTAAAGGAATTCATGCCATATACAGTGAAGTAATTCTCAAAAGTGATTTATAACAGATGATCTCAAAATTACCACTGAACAGTCATAGTTTTTTCATTACAAAAACCCAGAAATAAAGAGCAGTGTTTACTACTAAAGTAATCTTTTTCTACTTAAAAAAAAAAAAAAAGAACAGAAAACACCTTTTGACGAATCCTTACTCTAACCCAAATTTTGCATTAACTTCAAAATGGTCATGCAAGAACAAACGAGAGCTTTAACTTTCTAGCTAAGATTTTAAACAAACAGAAGTGGCAAAAGATGTCTCATATCCTGTGCGTCCCACCCATACATGTACTGTTTTCACTGCAGGTTACTGTGGTGCTTTTATCCCCACATCTTTTACTGCTTGTTTGTTCGTTTTAATTTTATAAATGGACTGTTGTGCTGCAACTAATTCCCTCAAGGCCAGCCACAAGCTAAGGACATTTTCCTTGTTCTACCCCATCTCTCTGTTTCAATGGACGACTCTTGCTTATGACTAGTAGTACGTGAAGGAAACCCTCCCCAACTCCGGTGTTTAAGACTCCTGAATTCTTGTGAATTACCAGCTGCTGTTTAGCCAAGCCATGCACATGGCATTTAGTAATTTTATTTAAAAAAAAAAAAAAAAAAAAA
>VZRE01000009.1:166790-194862 GCA_013396775.1 Cephalopterus ornatus | reverse complement strand
TTAATGCAAAATCCTTTCATAAGAGTAAAAAAAAAAAAAAAAAGTAACAAAAGCCTAGTTCAAATGCAACCTGGTGCTCTGACAGCTGAAGCTGTAAACAAGCCTGCCATTAAAAGGGACTGTTACAGCCGCCAAGTCAGGAACAATGGAGAAACATTTATTACAGTACTACCTAAAATTGGATGCACTTTTCTTTATGACAGTGCTTTGCTTCCCCATTCCCGTCAGAAGGACAAATTGGACAGGAACAGGACAATGTAACGTCAAGAGACTTGTCTGATATGCCTGATCATCCAGTGTGTAAAAGAGACACAAGAAAACTGCTTTTGTGCTGATAATTTGCCCCAAACTGACATATTTAATACCCTACAGAATTACCTGTTATGTAACATGTCGCTTAGTCAAATCTTCCAAAGCAACATAATGTCTTGTTCCGAAAGTACTAAATAATTTGCTTTTTTCGTACGTCTCCTGTCACATTCAGTAAATCTACTTAAGGTTTCTCTCCATGCAACAGGAAATTGCCTTAACTCACGCATTCCATTAAAGCAGACAGCCAGTGCTTGGCTTTCAATTGCTCCTTTGTAAAAAGTCTATGAAACGCTAAAATGAGAACTCTACTGTATCAACATGCACTCTTACAGGCCAAAGGAAGTCAGATTTAAGCAGATGACTCATGTTTAAGTGATATAATATCAAGTCTGCTTTGCAAAGAAAAACGTAGTTTAAAGACTGCTATTAGCAATTATATATCTATATAGATATATAATTGAATCCTGAGGACTCGAGAAAGTAATTTTCAAATAGTAGATGGAAGCAAAGCTTCAAAAGGCTTCCCCCATACACAAATGTAATTGATTATGTACAATAAATTCTTGCATTTAATCTAACTATACCTCAATTTTGCACTGTGAAATCAAACCTCCTATTCTCTTTCCAGAGCATAAGCAAGATAATCTGTTGGTTTATATTGCCCTACCGTACCCCAACTGCCTTTTAGCTCTTAAACTCCCAAGTCTGGATAGGCAGATAAAATAGCTCTTAAAAACTTTCATTGGTTTTAGACTTTCGCCTATTAAAGTCTTGCATTTTCAGACATAAATTTTACACCATATTTATATGTATTTCACAAAACACTAATAGAAGGGTTTATTGCTTTCTCTGTTTGATGCTGGTAACAGTTCCCTTTCAATCCAATTTGATAACCATTGACTCTCCGGCACAGAATTTCAGCATATTATGCAAATCAGTTTTTGCTTAGAGCACAGCTTGTATAGTGCTTACGATTTAGATAACTGAAATAACTGAACCACTGGTCAAGGCCTGCACAGGTCTGTAAGCAGCCTGTATGCAGAACTTCGACACAGTCTGACAGTTCTGCAGCAAATGTGTCCCTTTTGAAGTTTCCCTAACAGTAGCGTAATGTATTGAACACAGCGATACGAACTACCATTCTCCAAAATTCAGAATATCCTATTTCTTTAATAATTCTGCAAAACTTAGGAAATTTAAGACATAGTGACTCATTTAGGGACAGGGGCCACATGTGATGAGGAGGCCAGTAGTAGTTCTTGGGTTTCAGCTTAAAGCAAAGACAGTTCTGAACAATGGACTTATATGACATGGCTCACTAAGTAATTTACAAGCAAATGTCAACAAAAAACAGAACCGTAATACTTCATGTAAGCTTATATATGCCTTTTATTTTGGCAAGCTTTATGACCTGAAAGCAAAATTATTCCGTTTCCTTTCTGTACATTGTGACCATTGTCACTTCTTTTACGTTGCTTTTAGCCATACATGGTCCCCTTCCTCTTCCTTTCCAAGAGCTGTAAAGTACATTTCCAGAGGCAACAGTATTTCACAGAAGCAATGCTTTGCTACCCCATCATTCAGATACACTGATTTACACAAGATATCAGAGCCAGCGTCTTATGTTCTTTCAACTACACATTCTTCCAGAAGCTGGTGGTTTATAATCCAAGTTCTGGGAAGGCCAGCTTTGTCTAGCCAGCAGGAATCACACACGGACTCCACAGTCACAAACCATGCCAGCACACCTCCTGTGCTACCTGTGAGTCCAAAAGATAGGGAGAGGAGATATCTTGTATACAGGACCCCGTTACAGTCTTGGACAACTGCCACTTGTAATCAAAAGAAAAAGTCCATTTAGAAAGCACATACACAGAAGCACAAACACTCATGGCCTTTGCAAGACTACACCAGCTACTGCTGCTCTGCATGTTCCCAGCATCACTGGAAGGGTTGTACTTTAAAAAGCTGGATAACCTGCAACGTATGGAGATTTCTTCAATTAGATTCCATAAGCTAGCAAGCAACCTAATTAAACAGATTTCCATCAACGCATTTTTATTCCCAACTCTGCAGTCATTATTTATGCAAATAATCTTATCAGCTCTAGTAGAAGTTACTATATGAGACAGAAACAAGTGTTACACTACTTAAACACAAGGTCTCACCTATCTCCCACATTAAGGATACAAAACAATATAGATAGGGTAGCTATGTTACTAAACACAGTCAGCATACCTTAATTTCTCTTTGCTCAGGGGTTACAAAAGAAAAAAAACACGTTGTAATTATTATACAGTATATACTATATATTACATAGTAAAAACTAAGAACCCTGTCATCAACAGTGCAATTTGGAAAGCAAGTAGAATGGATGCCTTTGCAGAAGCTCAATGGGAAGAGCTACTGTAAGTCAGTGCTTTGGGCAACACTGAAGTTACATTCTGCTGCCCAATTAAACAGCAACAATCACAGCCCTCACCAGTCTCACCACATTTATACTGAGCAGTGAACTCATTCACAGCTGAGACAACAAAAAGGTTCATCAATACCAACGAAAAATTAGCCTTAATATTTTAAATCTAGTGTAGCAGGACTTATTATGCACCCAAGGATACTCAAAGAGATCCCAGCAGGATTACCTTTCTGCAGTATTTTGGTCATGAAACGCAGGAACATCTATATGGGCAGCTTGGCTGTTATCTTACAAAAAGTCAACTGCCCTGAACCAAATGGAATTTTCTCAGTATCCTAAATGGAAATTTCTCAGTATCCTAGATACAAATAGAGAGTTAAAAATATTACTTTCAAAAAGGACTTTCCAATTAGGATGGACATGTTTGACAAGTCTTCATGAACATAATGTAATACTTTTGCAGAAAGTGAGCGGGGAGAACATGCAACACAGAAGGGACAAGGAATACTGGCTTCTGAAGATGTTCTAAGTGTAGGGAAGTAAATACAGCTAACAAGTATACAGACGTTACAGTTTCTGATGGGTGATGTTTGCCCAAGTTTTTTATCTCCTACCAAAGCTGCTGTCTGCTACCCTTGAGAACTACAGGATTTGGTTTCACCTCGGTACAAGCATGTTGTTTCCAAAAAATACACAACACTTGTAGAAACAAATCCCATTCAGACTAATTGCTCTACTGCACACTATGTATGTTGACTTTACCACTGACAGTGAATGCCGCCATGAACTAGAACATTGACGAGCACTGCACCAACCCTATCTCCATTTTTACTTCCAAAGTGACAGAATGCAAGAGTTGAAGATGGATATGCCACTTGTCCAGTATCGACTGCTCCCACAAACCACCCATGGAATCTTCCATTCCATTAAAGTTACAACTGGACAACTGAAAATTTCAGGTATGTGGTTTAAATAGGGACTGTGCTCTAACAACCCTCTTATTTTAGGCAGTAAGAACACACATGAAAAATATCTTCAGGTACTGACTTCTTACACCAGAATTTTAAGGCTCCATTTGTCTGCTATGTGGGAACTGGAAAAAATAATGACAAACTGTACTACTCAATTAATCTTTCTTCTAGTAAACGGATTATGTTCTTTGACACCGTTCACAGCTCTGTAAGAGTAAGGCCTTGAAGACAGAACAGAATACCTCTGATAGTTTGAGGACATTTTGCCTGGATCATTTGGCTTTCTCTCGCGGATTATGTAAGTTGCCAGAAACTAAAATTTGAGATTTCTCCAGACAGGTCACCTGCAAAACTGTACACGAATGCCAAGATACTGAAAAACATCCAAGTTCGCAACGGAAAAGATGTTCAATATGCAAATTATTTTCAGAAAACAACTGCCAGTGCATTGCAAGTCAAGGTCTGTAATGAAGTCAACTTTAGTTAAGAGCCTCATAGATAAACTGTAACACCCTTAAAATGTATATTATCTCCTTACTGGTACCATTAAGGATCTGAATTGCATAGATGCTGACAATATATTAATATTCAGCTGTTCCTGTATGAGTCAGCACTTACTGATAGTTATGTTAGAAACAGTAATAGGCAACATGACGCAAAATCTTCTACAGATTTTAAAAAGGAAATCTTATTTAAGAGAAACACTAGAGGCAAAAAGTTAAGAGGTAAAACCAAGTCATCACTTATATCTTTATGACAGAAAGAACTAACATACAATGATTCCTCTCCAGTCCAGACAGGTATTTACAGTCCTGAATTCTGAAGCATAAACTTCAAGTGAAAGTACCTTAGACAAACACTTTTTAATGTTACAAATAAACCAACAATCAGTAAAAAGACCTTGCAGAAAAATCCACTGTCTGGCATCTCAAAAAAAAAAAAAAACAAAAACAAAACACCAAAAAGAAAACCAAACAACCCCAAACAAACAACTCTATTACCAAACATGGCAAGAAAAACAGAAACTGAGAATTTTGTATTTCATCAAGTCCTCCCAAGGAAAACAGCAAATTTCAGCTCTCCATACAGTATCAACCCACAAACTATATGGTCAGGTATAGTTTAACAGCCCTAACAGAAATAAAAGCCTGGCTTAGCCAGTTGCACGGCTTATCAGCCTGCTGTCATCTGCAAGGATTGTAAACATCAGCTGGGAGGTTGTGTATGGTTTGTAAGGAAACTACATGTCCCTGAGCATAACTTCCCCTGTTATTTCAAGAGAAGATATGCCTACCATTTACATTGCTCTCCCAATCTTTCTGTTAATAAGCAAGAACAGAGAAAGGTGGCAACTAAGTTTATTATACATGACCTCATTCATAAGTGGCCTTGACAATCAATCTGTTCAGTCTTTTCAGAGACCTTTCTGATGCCTTCACGATTAAAGACACTTATAATGGTTACATGGGTGGGAAAAAAACGCTTTGCATACTGTCTTTACCTCCGGCACCTCTCTAGCTGCTGGGACGTGGTAATCCTGTTCCTACTTACTTTCATTCCTGCAGCCATCTGTCTCAGATTCCACAAGTTCTGTTTGCTAACTTCAGCTCTGTGTGAATAAGCAAGCCCACTCCCCCCTCAGATCATGGGAAAAACCATGTATAGCCAAAAATAATTAATCTAACAATGATGCAAAAGTGTCAAGCAAATCATTCAGAAACAGACAATAAATCATAGCTTCACTGCTTCCAGATACCTCCCCCTAAAAGTTCCTCCACAGCATCAGTTGGCAACATTTGGATGCCATGTATGCACATACGCTGCATACACGAGATAAACAGATTTCCTATATCAAGAGCCCACTGAGAAGTTGCAGAAAACTATTAAAAAAAAATATTTAAGAGAATGATTTCACAAGCAAATATCCACCACTCAGAGTGATCCAACTCTACAGCACATAAACTCAGCAGCTTAAGGATAGTTGGAAAATTATTAAGCACTTATGCATTGTTTGATTTTAAGCTATGATCCCAAAATTTCTTGAAAATGTACGGGTTTTCAGTAGACACAGCTTTTTTTTCCTGGAATCTTAAATTCATGGGTCATGTTGCATAATACCATACAACTCTTAAGTTCACTGATAAAGCATTTATATCAGAGAAACATGAGAAAATCAATTACAGAATATACTGAGCTCAGATACTCACGGTATCCTGAGGTTCAACCATTCGCTTCTAAATAATTTCAACTGTATTCCACTCAGCCTCCTGAGAACTGATACATTAAACATACTGATGCTTCACATCTTTTGTTTCATGGCTGTGCATACACATTCACGCAGAAAGAAAAACTAAAACATTTTCATTCACACAGATCATTTTCATTCTTTCCTAGTGCTAAAAGTAACTCCAAATTGCTTACAAACTGAATGCAAATAGGTATGGCACAAACCAAGAAATAAAACATTTGTAAATGGTTGCAAATCCCCAAGAAAATCAAAATAGCAAGACTACTTTTCTCTCCAGTGATAGCAGCCAAACACTCCAAAGGTAAATCTCGTGAGATGCACTGCTTTTACTCTCACACCCCTGTGCTAGGTGTATAACAACAATAATACACAGCCTTTTCTTGGACTTGGGTTTTACTGGTAGCAGACAAAAGCCTCCTTCCCAAGCTTATCCTGAGCATACCTCCAAAAAAACCTACTTTTGGAATAAAGCCACTTAACAACTACTCGCATTCAGGTTGTTAGTTCCCCATGATCCATCTGCATTTCTATCTTGGGTCTGCTACTTGATTGTTTTGCACAGATGGACTAAGGACAATGATCTGTGAAAGAGTTAATAGTTGTAATCTCAGAGGTTCCCAAATAATTTTAGTAGAAGCAAATTGCCTCTCACATATCAATGACAGTACTGTGAAGAGCAGTATCTACACAATGTTAATTCACCTGAAACAATTTTAACTGTATTTTCAGAGTCTTTAACAAGGCTCCTGGTCAAAACTCTTAAATTTAACTACTATGGACTAAGTTCAAGATGTCAGCAGGAACCAATTACAAGCTTTAGAATGCAAAAAATATTTCCAGCGGTGTTGCAGCTACAGTGCTTCATTATCCTCAAAAAGCAGTCAGAAGCAGAGAGGTGAGTTGACAACATTTGCCAACAGCATTTCAGGAAAGCCCCAACTGAAAACTGACAGTGAGAAGCAGTGGAAAGCTCTTCCAACACCACAAACTTACATCAAGCTAGGTGAAATTCAAGACTGGTGAATGTGAGGCATAGAAAGGAGAAAAAAAAAAAAATCCCTACCTAGAGAAGCAATGATAAGCTCTAAGTGAGCTACTACCAACTTGGGAAAAGAGACTGTGAAGTACCATCCACCACGATTTAAAAACGTCAGTTCAGTGCTCATCAGAAATCAAAGACACAAGCAGAATACGAAAGACCACTAGGAAGGGAATAGAGAACAAGAACAGAAACGTGTTATTATACCACACTATATGCAAACATTGTGATCTCATCTCAAGTGCTGCACAGTTATAATTATCACTGCTGAAAAAGAATAGAGAAACAGAGGTGTCACAGAGAAGATTAAGGATAAAGTGTAGCCTACACTGGCTCCATTGTAAGGTTTTTCAGGTTGAAGGAGAGACAACAGAGTGAGACTGTGACAATAAGGTTTCTAGAGGCACAAGCAGGAAAGACGTGATGAAGTAAAAATAAAAATTATGACATTTCAGAGTTAATTATTAGAAAATTCAATAAAGGTATCAACTAGCATAAGTTTAATAGCAACAAAAGAAATGTTTTCCCCCCAAACACGATGAAATTGTGAAAATCATTGCCATGGGATGTTAAGAGTACAAAGAGCACAAAAAGTTTAAAAAAAAAAAACAAACACAACAAGACATACCTGAAAAATACTGCATTCATACTGCATTCAGTTGCAGAAAACTCAAATAAATCAATCATCAGAGAAATGAATACTACAAGCTTGCTCTGTTTCCTTAGGTCCAAGAAACCAGAATAAATTTGACCTTTGCAGCAAAACAGCAGAGGAGTAAAGCAGAAAACAAATTTCAGTATCTGCAATGTGGATAAAGCACATTAAAAACACAGCCTCAGATATTAAAGTGGCTAGGTACGTTATCAAAAGATGTAGTGCTTTTTAAACTCTCCACTGGAACGCTCCCAACGTGCTCTGGTAAGTAGAGTTTCACTAGTAAAATGTTACCTCCTCCTAGAACTGCTTCCTGAAATTAATCTGAACATTTACAATAACAGGAACATAAACCTCACAACTGAGTGGAATCATCATCCTCCTTTAAAAAGTTTGCAGTTGATCAGTGGAAGTTACCCTTCTCCTCACGTGGCCAGTGCAAGGTTTGAGAACTTTTGCTCAAGTATTTTATCTAAACGCTTGCTTGAAAACTTGCCCCACAACCTCCACGGCAGCACCATCATTCAATTCAACACTATGAATCTGATACATATCCCATGAATTTACGTTACTTTAAAATACGCTGTTCTGTGTGCAACATATTGCAGCACAAGTTACAGCCCTCACTTCAATGGGA
Organism: Cephalopterus ornatus; assembly: GCA_013396775.1. NCBI lineage: Eukaryota > Metazoa > Chordata > Aves > Passeriformes > Cotingidae > Cephalopterus > Cephalopterus ornatus. The sequence goes on along the minus strand of VZRE01000009.1, from coordinate 186,584 downwards.
ATTAAAGGTTCACCAAGTCATGAACATATCACTTACCTTTAAAACTTTGTCAGGTTTTAACTGACAATTAAGTTCTTTGTCATTTCCTGAGAAACATAAAGGAAACAAGGTTTCTTCCACACTGGCAAGTTTTTCTCATTAAAACCTGTTCTAAATGGCAACTGTTTTGTCAGACAACTTCTGCACATTAATGTATTTGAATGGTGAGACTGGAGCTTTTGAATAATTTCACTGAAATGCACCACTACCTACTGAACTGGAGACTTCAGTTTCAAGGGAGCACAGATTCCTAGATTAACTTGTTTTGAAGATCCTATTTTTATTCTCTTTTCTTTTGTTACTCTTTTTGTTCTAGTTGCACCTTTATCTGCCATGCCTTTTCAAGTCTGTCCTTCTCTGCTCTGACTTCTCAGATCCTGTTCAATCACACTCTCAGACATCTTTCTGAAAAGTGGGAGGGGATTCTTGCAGTTTTCATATTTTATGTCAACTGTGAATAAAATAAAGGGCACCATCAATAAAAAACACTTCTTAAGCTACATTCATTTCTCTAAGGAAAAGCAATGAAAGTTACCTCATTTCCATTCAGCTGGTCTTTTTTCCATCCACTGCTTTTCATTTGAAATCTGTTGTAAACCTGGATTCAGGAACCCTCAAAGGTGATTACAGCAAGATTTTTTCAACCATTACTTCCCAGTTTCCTGGGGAGACCATATACTACTTCTAAAACATCTACAAAAGGAAACTCCGAAGGGAAAAGCCTATCACCATCAACTTTTCCTAGGTAGTAGGAGCCTGAAAGTTAGTAAAAACATCTCTGCTGCATATACCTTGTGGATAAATAAACGCAGTAAGGATTTCTGAACATGGTAAAAATTCAGCAGCAAACAACTAAGCTGAACAAACACAAACTAGTTCAGGTAGCAAACAGTAAATGGGCGTGGCCCCAAGGGTCCAGCTCACATGATGCCATCCTCACTGGACAAGGACAAGATCAATAGGCCCTCTCCTCAGAACAACACAGACAATCCCCTATGTTAGCAGAGACCTTAAAGGTCACAGCTGAAAACCACAAACAAAACTACTGAGATGTTGCTGTGCCCCTTTGTTCCCCTTTCCCATCACAGTTTAAAATGACAAATACTCCAGGTTAAATGGCTAACACAGCAACGAAGTGAGAGAGAACCGTTAAAATGAACGATATTGGTCACCACAGATATCAGCTTCCATAGTGCTGCGTTGAATTATTTATTCAAAAGTTTCCATTGCTACAGAAGTGTCAGCTGAACTCACTCCAGCTCTGCCACTCTGTGCACACCAACAGCTGCCAGCCTGCAAAACATGCTTGAGGGGAGCTCTACTACAAGTAATACTGGCCAGTAACTTTTAAACCTTGGCATGATGCCTGTGCCAAAAAAAAAATTATTTTTTTTTAAAGAGTAGCAAATATTCCAAGGAAATTAAACCTTTGCTATAATGGAGTCAATAGAGAAGGGAAGAAGGTGGTGTTATCTGGTCCCTTTCCAGTTTTATTTCTAGAGCTACCTCTCACTTGCGGTAGCACACATCTCTGGGGAACTTCTTGTTTGCTGGAAAAGTTGACTCCGAGACTTCTCTTCCTTTCCTTCCTTCTTCTTGCCTCTCCATGGAAATTCAGAGTATCATCCAAACACAACCATCTGCTTCTACACCCACAGAACCCTTCCTAGTACGGGTATACAGCAGGCTGTGTAACACCTCTACTCCTCTCTGGCACTTGCTAGAAAAAAGGGAGGAGCCGTGTCAGTCTGGGTGGTAGTGACTGAGCTCAGCTCACCTGCAGCTCCCCACTGCTGGGATTGCCACAGCACCACCAGCATCACATGTTGTACCCTGTCACCCTCCAGAACACTGCATGTTCCACAGTGACACTGTAAAACTGATATATAAGCCAAAGTTTTATTTACCAAATTGCATGTTACGCTTTCAACGTCATATTCTGTAAGTTTACTGCAACTCCTTGACATCTTGACATTTTTTGGTACAGAAGTGGGTGTTTTTAAATCACTAAAAATTGTGTATCAATCTCCTCTAAATCTCAGACAAGGGAGGCAAGCACAACCAACATGCTCAGAGCAGGTTTTTCCCTTTTATTCCAACAGAAGTTGACGGGAGCCAAAGGAAAGGAGAATTAGATTCCATGTCACATGATTAGAATACATAATGTCATTCTTCCACACCACATAGCCAAAAGTTTATAAGGACAGAAAGTGACAGTGTGGTCTTCCAGCCCCTTCTCTGGCCTAATTTTGTTCATAAATCTTGCCCAAAGTAACTCCTGCTTTGTAAAAGTTCCAAGCTGCTCTCCAGTTAATTCTTCCTCATTGTTACAACTACTGTATGTAACTCCTACTCTAACGTTCTTAAGCTTCAATTTCCCCTCACTGAAAAATCTTTCCTATCTGGTTCAAGGGCCCTTCCACTACAGAATTAATGTTTCTCACAAGACAGAAATCTAGTCATCCCTACTGCTCATCTACAGCATGTTAACTGGGCTGCTCCTTTTGACATTTTCGCCTGGAAACATCCTTTCCTCACAGGGATATTCTCTGAGCCATTCCCAGTTAGTCAATCAATATCCTTCCTGAACAGTTGACCACACAGACAGGTGAGAAAAACGTTAAACATATGAACGGAAGCTGGAAAGTTATTTCCAACCACACCTCTGTACAGTGAGCTCCTCTTCAGCAGTCTACCAAACTCTTCCTCCTCCACATACAATCCCCTCTAGCCCCAAATCACTGGTTTTCAGTAGTTTGTTTGTTTTGTTTTTTTCAGAGATCTTCACTGTTTGTCTCTAGACAAATCAGCTTAGCCTTCCTCTGCTATTGGCACAAATTAAAAAAAAAAAAAATCCACCAAAATGAAACTTCCTACAAATATTTATTCAAAATATTAGTGAATAAAGCCCAGTACACTGTGTTAATGTCTGCTCTATGGCATCCTTAAATAAATGGGTTTAATTAGCTTTTTAATCTAAAGCTAATACCAAATCATGACAGGTGCCTTTGTGGAGTACACTTTGAAGGACTCAGCTCCCAGCGGACACATTACTCCCAATATCCAACAACACCTCTGCAATCCAGCAAGTCACTTCACATCTTTTTCACACTGCCAGACAAAGCAGCATCTCTGACACACTTAATACACCTGAAACAGGCAGCATCACTCTCACGTTTGCCAAGCAGTGTCCTACATTTACCATGCACTGGTCTGGTATATTGTGTGATAGTTTATAATAGTTCGTGACAGAACTGCAGTAACGCTGTGTAAATGACAAATGACTGCACAGAACACTGCCCATAAAATGCTACCCAGGGATTAATCTAACAGAAACCACTGGAGCTGCAATAGTAGGTCTTTCCATAGTCATAAAAGAAGAGGTTATACTCTGAATATTAAATTGTTCATTCATAAAGCTGGTCTAAAACCACTTTAATAGAAGTGTAGATGCTGTTATGACCTAAAATCTGAATGCTCCCCTCCCCACAGCTGAATAAAGAAAGGGAAAAAGTACTCAATGAGTTTCACTATCAATAGCTTCAGTAAATTAAAAGTGTTTGCAGTATCTTTCATTAAACACAATAACACTTGTTCCTCACAGCAAATACGAAATTGAATAATGCCAACATGCTAACAGACACCTGCACAGGATTCCTTCTTCCTCCTCACCACCATTTGGTTCTATCAACTTGGGTTACTGGGGAACAAAAAAATTGGGATTTAAACAAGGGGAAAAAATTAAAAAAAAAAAAAAAAAAGAAAAAGAAAAGCCTTCCTTCCTTCGTTATTAGGGGTCTAAACTAGCCCAAACCATGACTGTAATGCTAAGATTCACAAGTGGTCCACTTACTTTCTAGTATGTTAAGCCAATCAACAAGATGCTTAATTTCCTCTGCCCTTCCTCCCCCTTAACCAGTTCACTTCCAGGTTTACAAAACCAGAGTATTTCAGCAATGCTCCCTTCTCCCTTTCACCAAGAAGCATTTCATTTCTAAGAAACAACATACAACAGATATAATCATGAAGAATAAGATCGAATTCCCTGAAAGACACTAGACCTTTGTAGAAAAGACAGCTTCCAAAGGCTCTCAGTTGGATAAAATAGTGAAGATTATTTAATTTTAAGCATTCCTAAGGTAAATTACATTGCTTGGAGCGTTAATCTCACCATAAACTGATGTATACGTGAAGCAAAATAAACTTTTGCATTTAACCAAGCTGAAACCATACCCTCAAGACATCAAGCCTCTAAAATGTAGTCCCTGGTTATCAAATGCCAGTCGTATGCCAACATCTGTGTTGTGGGTACCATAAGGTGATGGCATCGACATAAGAATGAATTTTCCTTATCTGAAAAATCAGCACCTGTGTATTTGAGTCAGGCTTTGTCTAGGAAGAAGAAAAACCTAAATATTAAAAAACAAGCTTGTTGATACCGTTTTTCTACCAAGCACCTGTGACACCTCAGAGCATCCTTACTTTCATGCCAGCTCTGCAGATCTCAGTGACTGATGAAAAGCACTTCACCACATCAAGCCTGCACCACAGTTTCCTTAGAGAAGACTAGTAAACCTGTATCCAAGTCCTTACACCTTCCTCAGATGCACGTCATATACCACTATTACCATAACACAGAAATGGGAACATGTAGGGGATTAAAAAAACTACTCAATACAGTATCGTTTTCCATCAAAGATGCATTTTATTTTGGTGTTTCCTTTACTGTAGAAAAGGTTCAAGCAAAGTCCACCTCAAATATCCATCTAAAACTCTAAAATCTAATGAAACCTGGCATTTCCAGCCCTTGCAATTTTCTTTAAAATGTCAGCACATTCATATTTCTATGGTGCTCTTGAGCCTCCCAGGTTGGTTTTTTTTTTTTCCTTCCTTTCTCTGCAAGGGATTTAGAAACTGAGAACCTGTCAGTTCCCAAACTGGTTTACATAAACCAGCTCTAATAAGACCCTAAATCTGCTACAGTCAGCATAATGAGAGATCTCCCCATTTCCCTGAGTATCTCAAAGACCACTATACTGCCAGACGGGATGGAGAGAAAAACACCTATTACTGATCTTCAAACAGTTACTGAACAGAACCCATAAAAATTATCAGTGAATAAGCTGAAATATGACTAAGATTCTATGTTGAAATACCTCTGGAAATTTTTCTTAGTGGCAGTGAAAAATTTTATTATCAAAGCTAACCATGCAAAACAACAGAAGGTCTAAAGCTTTTACATTATTATGGAGGGACATATCAGGAGGTCTGATTTTCAATGAAAGCTTATTCTGCCAAAAAAGTCCTCCTCCATTTTAAGTACCACTTAGAACTGCAACAATGATATTTTAAAATTCAGTCCCAGAGATGCTTTACAATTTTTAATGGTATACAGGCATGCGATACTTCAATCATAATTAAAGAAACTACAAAGGTGACACTTCCAGCTCAATACAACAGTCTGTCTAAAGTGACCTACAATATGCACTGTCTCAAATAATTCACTTTTACTAGTTTCTCTCTGATGAGGTTTCCTCTCCCCAAGACACTGTTCCATCATTAAGCCAACACACAAATTAAACAAAATACTGAGTTCAGTATCATTCGGCTCTAAAAAGACCACAAAGACAAAAATAAAAGTAATTTACATTGCAATTACCAACATGCTGGCTTATCTGTTTCTCCATAATATTTCAGTACTCTTTTCTGCTTCCAGCCCTCCACAATACCACAACCTTCAGGAAGACTCCTGCATTTTCTACTGTAAAATGCATTAGTTTCCCTCAGAATGGGCTGAGAACTGATTTGCCACCATACAAGCATCCCTGCTGCCCCTCCTGCTCTGGAAGGCAGCACCACAAGCCCCACACCATTAATCCAACTCTTCTTCTCACATGAAAGCTGCCAGCAGCAGCAGTCATCAGCAAGTTGGTGCTCATCAAACTCTGCAGAAGTCTGCTGGAATTGATGAGTGTGTTCACTACCAAATATTTTGTCTCCAGTACCGACAGTGTTTTCAAATCCTGTCTCTCACATGTTAATATTGAATTAGGCAAGAACATAAACATTTCCACTACCTACTTAATGCTGCAGCTCACTAATTGGAATCTTGCTATCTCTTGGATGATGCAGAAAACATCTAAAGCAGCAGTAGGTAGACAGCATGATATATCATAGGTGCTCTATAACCTGCTTTAAAGTCAGGAGCTAGACATTTACAGTTTCATACTGGGTCACCCAAATGTGCACTCCCAACGTCTTCTTGCTTTTCACATGGTCCTGGACAGCCTAGCTTGCTGAATTAAACCTCTGCATCTACAGATGTATTTGGGCATTCACCTCAGAACACCCAGGCATGTGTATGCTTCCTTGCAGACAAGCGTGGCTTGTCAGACCGGAACACATTTATAGCCCGGGCCTGATTTGCACACACAGTAACACAGGTGTAACTACGAGGTGGTTTTCTATTTGATAAATGAGTGCACAGAAATGGAAGAGAGCCAAAAACGCAACAGTGATGCTGGTTTAGCCAGTACCTCAGCCAGTCCTTCAGGAGCACAGAGCAGGAGCTGCTGCTCAGGGAAGCAGATGGAGGGAAGCCGAGCATGTTGGCAAAGCTCTGGGCCCATGAGGCTGCACAGGGAGAGCGTATGCAGAAACAGTGTGAAGAAAGGAACTGTTCACATGGGGACTGAACAGTAAATAACTCTGATGCTAGAGCAAGTGTTGAAGCCAGCCCTGAAGCAGAAGGCATCAACTGTATAAAAAAGGATCTACTAAAACGCATTAGCAAGAACACTAGTTCTCTAGACCTGACAGTTAGAAAAGTGAAAATTCTTTGTCTAGACATATTATGGAGCTTAAACTTTCTATACAAAGTACAATATGACTGAGGACCAAGGAGACATTTTAATCCAGCCATTCATATAAACGTTTCCTTAAAGAAAAATATTTTACTGTGTACTCCAAGCTGAAGTACTCAAAAAATACAAAGCTCCACTTTTCTTTCAGTGGATAAAACTTCCAGAAAGAGAAAAAGAATCATGAAAATTACTAGTAAGAAATGGAGTTCAAATGAGAAAGAAGTTGCCGCTAAAATGGAGATCTTTCAATAGCAGAGGCTATTTAAAATCAAGCAAGTTCTAATCCAGTTGCTCCTTAACAAATTAATTTCAGAGTAAAACAGAGCTGTGGTGCCATTCTGTCAGTGGCAGCTGTGTTTTGAAAGGTTCTTGCTGCTCCCTTATGTCCCCTGATACTCATTGCTGCGCTCCAGAGGTGCCAATACAATTGTTCGCGTGACTCTGCCCTAAGTCAGGGTTTCAAGAATTGTCCCATTTAAAGGGGAAAACAATACCAAAATAGTAAAAATATCCCAATAAGGTACTCTTTAACAAAATACAGCCTATACAACAACCATCCAAAAAACCGATGTGACAAGTTAAGACAGAACTAACAGAAACAAATTGAATTTTCGCCTCCATGGAATAACATAGTCACAGCTTCATAAGAGGGAAAATCATTCACGTCTGGCAAGAGACTGCACTCCTGCTTTCTTCCTCCTCCCCTTTTTTCCAAGTCTTCCCTTCCCCAACAAGAAAAAAAACCATCCATGCCTAACGAGTTCTACTGTCCACTTTAAGAGCTTGGAAGAAGTACTGAGTGCAAAACCAACACAAGCTGGAATCAGGTAACTTTTTTGCTGGTTCTTAGGAGGAGGTAAGATGGAACTCCTTGCAACTCTCATTCCAAGACAGAGACATAGCAAATAGGGCAGAATGTATGTGGAAAAATAATAGATGCACTGAGGAAAGTATAGAAGGGAATTTCAATACATTTGCTCAAAGAAAAAATAAACTCCCATGAGAGGATTTTCTTCCAAAAAGGTGAGGAAAAAAGGAAGAAAAGGAATTGAAGTTTACTATATTGGCTAAAAGAAACCATGTTACCCCATTTGTGAAGCAAAATCCCTTGGTCCTGTGTTTCTACTTGAATAGGTACATATTATGACAATTCAACATTCCAGACAAACAACATAAAACATTGATATGAAACAAGACTGAGCTCAAAAGACTAGCTTTGACTCTATTATTGTTGTGTCTTCTGATTAAATATACATAACACCTGCTGTCATGTGTAAAAACAGGGGAAAATCTGGAGGGTTTACTCGTTTAAAATAGAAATTGATTGCTTCATGAACAGCCCACTTATCAAAGCACTATTTTTATTTAGAAATGTGTGATTTTGCACAAACACCAACGGAGAACACTATGAGGAAGCCTGCAAGATTTTTTGGATGGCAAACAGACTATTGATATGACTATCAGAGACTACATCATCACAAGTCATGCTACTCTAATTTAATTACACAGCCACTGAACAATTTCTGCATGAACACAAGCGTTTAATTAAAAACAAAATTACACTTACCACGTCCTTTTCAACTGCTCAATACAAAAGCTATCCTACACATTGAGAAAAAAACATACCTGTTCTCCCTAAAGACTATGAACAGGAATTTGAGACATGCACAACATTTATTGCTAATAACATATCCCATTGGCTTTGATATTCTTTCATAAAAGCAAATAAAAAAAAAATGCTCTTTTTAAATACTGAGATTTCAAACAAAACCTCTACTTCAATTTTTTCCACCTAGTTTGAAGTAACAGAGCTCTAACTTAAAGCATCTACATTCTTTAGACTGGAAGAGACAGGATGAAATTCCTGCTTCCACTTAGCAGTTTTACCTTCACCACATTTGAAGTACCAAGGAATCCAGTCCCAAAAGTTACAGTGGATACAATAATGTTATTTATCTTACACTGTAGCAACAATTTAGGAAGCATCCTGAAGCTTACAAAGTTTCCAGGCAAGAAGAAGCATAGAGAAGTTAGCACAACAAAATCACTGCAGGCTTTAGAGATAACCAGTCCCGTGAGAGCTTTAGTCATTTGGGTTCCCCATCTCATAAACTTCACATTGCTCCCTATTCCTTCCTGCTGACAGACTATGTTCACTCTCCTTCACACTGCAATAAAAGAAACACTTAAGGAAGGTGCTGTAGAATTACCAGAGTAAACTGGTATCAGATTAATGGATGATGTAGCTCCCCAGGTGAGCACAACAGAAACAGAACTTGAGGCAGCAGTCCCAATTAAACTTGGGCAGAGTTTATACAGCCAAACTAGCACAGATGCTCTCCAAGCTTTATGCACTGTTCAATCATGAAAATAAACCAGCTAATTTAATATTTTCCCTTATCTCCCAAGTGGGGGGAGCGAGGAACCCCAAACAAACAACAAACCAAAACACACACATGTTAGTGCATTATGAGGACAAACCAGTACTACATGCCTGAGCTTATATATGAGTGTTCCACAAACACCTGTTGTTTTGGGTTGTTGCTTTCTCTGTCTATGACAAACTATATTTAATATGCACCTGTTCTTTTCACCTGTCCTCCTCCAATAAACTCCATCCACCAGAACTGGTTTTAAACACACAGATGAATTCACATAGCTGTTACGTTAATTCATTACTTTCATTCTACTGGTAATCTCATTTTTTTTTTCCCCAACTGTCTCGAAACTGAAAGCTTCAAATCTCAAAATACATTTTCATGAAGCCCAAGGCCGTTAATTCATTAGAAATGTAATTTCTGATTAAGAGAAATGGAAGCAGGAGCTAGAATTATTCACTCAACTCACAAAGCTTGTCTTCATAAAGCATATTAACTCTCACAACTGCATTTGCAAGATGTAAAACATATTTCTGCTTTTGAAAATATCTAGAAAGCTATTTAACATCATATTTACAAAGAACAAGTTTTAGATGTGACCTCCAAAACTGACACTATTTAGGAATGAAGGAAAGTACTGTAGAATATGTCTGAAGTATCTTACCTAAATGACAGATGTTCATACTGAATGTATGACACAACACAAGGCATTCTATTCTTCAGGGTCTGTGTTTTATTTTAAAATATAAAATACAACCATTATAAACTGTCCGTGCAATTTCACACTTCAATAGCATGTTTCAGTGATGGTTTTGGCTCATTCAAAAATACATAAAAACACCCTAATTGGAGTGTTATTTTAGAAAAAATCTGAAAGAACCTCTTTAAGGTTTCTAGAACCACCTTCACCTGACTTCTGTGATTACACGCAATAAATAGCACCAGTAAATACTAAATCATCGTAAGAATACGTCAGTACAGAAACTAAATTCACTTTTGTTTCTAATACTCCCAGGATTTTAAGGAGATTATACTTTCAAGTGACACCGTCTGCTTGGAATCCAGTCAATTTGAAAAGAAAGAAAATGGATTTACATTCATTTCACATTCCTCAGCTTTCCTAATCCTGCTGACAAATTTTACAGTTTTAAGAACATGGCTGCAGTAGAAGCAGCAAAGTAAACAGACTAATGCAATTTATTTTCTTGAAACTTCCTTGTTTGTACTAACACTGGATAAAATATTTCTTCAGAAAACTTCGATTACCATCCTGATAAGCAGTTATGTAATTTTTTTAACCAAGTTACTATAAAAAGCACATGCACTCTGGAAAGACAAAGAAAAATCTTTTTTTCTTTTTTTTTCTTTTTTTTTTTTTTTTTTCTTTTTTTGTTCTTTCAGAGTGGAACAAATTACATCTTCTAAAAATTGAATGTCAATGGCTGGAAGCCCAAATCTGTTTCATCTTTCTGCATAAGGACAGGAAGTAAGGTCACTGACAGATTCTAATGGAAAACATCTTCAAACCAAACTTCTGTTCTTGATCAGGATTTTGTTCTGTGACATGCAATTTCTACCCCAATACATCACCCAAATTATTCCCAATTCAGCAGCAGCTTCAGTTTTAAACACAGACATCCACCAGAGAAGTTACCTAACCAGAATCCAGCGTAGCTGATAAACAACCGCCTGTCTCCCATTCAAAAAGTAACCTGATACTAGCCCAGAGGAGCCTGCTACATAAACGCTTGGAGCTTTGTCTCCAAATAATGCAGAATTATATCATTGTGGCTTTGTGGCTGAGCAGCGCTCACTGCAATCTGCATACATGTGGTGGAATTTATTTGCAATAGAATTGCAGGCCACAGGAGAAGGTGAGACAGGTTCAACATCTAATCAAGTTCACACCCAACCAGAAGGAGAATAAACTTTCTTGCACCACCCTACAGCATCAAACTGCCTTCACATGAGGAAAGAACTTTACTTAGAGACTGTCCAGAAACTAGTTTAATACACTGTTGGCTGCGGTGCAAACAAAAGGAAATTCTTCTTTTTTAAGAAATCATATCAGTTTAATTTTCTTATTCAGTATGAAAACACCTACTAAGTAATTCAGACCAACAGAGTGTGAATTAAGAAAAAAATAGGCCAGAAACAAAATATGTAAATTGTATCAATACTACTTAAGAAAAAACATCTTTACCTATATTGACTACCAGTCCTATGTGACCATTTATATTCAGGTGCATTTAGAGTTCTCAAATACATCTTACCAGGCACCTGTGAGTATTTGACTGAAACTAAGACCAGCTACTCATTTAGAAAATGCCCTTCTGCATAGTTCTAAGTCAAGCTCTAAAGTGAAGATGCTCAAGTCAAACATTCAGGAAAGCCACAAAAACCCTCTGACTTAGCAGTATCAAGCAGCTCTCCTCTTACCACAACACTTCCCAACTCAGCCTTCCACTATCAATACCCTAATGCATATTCCCACTTTCAACCACTCCTACAGCAGCCTCAGCTCCTACAGTTATCTTTGCCGTTCCTTATTTCAGCATCCTCCTGATCAAAGCTCCTATCCTCTCTCTCTCTCACCCTGCCATGCCAACCAATTTCAGAAAAAGGGCACAAAGACAGCTCCACACTGCCTTAACTGTCCAGAAAAGCTTTGTCAGGACGCACTCACTGCAGAGCTGAGAAGTGCACACACCTGATCCAAGCCAGCAAGCACACAGCTCTGTCCAGGCCATCCGAGCTGCTCCAGTCAGGAAGCTCTGCCACTTCCCAGTCACCAGCTGAGACACCCGTTGTCTCTCAGCTACTGAAGAACCAAAGCTTTGCATTCTCCCTTTGACACAGACCCTCGGCTGGTAGCACACACAACACAGGCAGCCAAGATTTCATCTACTGCTGCTTATTTGCCCAGTTTCCCAATTATCTTGCATCACTTAGGAACTCTTGCTTCCACCATTGCTCCCTTCACTAAGGACCAGGGCAAACCCTATGTTCTGTGCCACAATGAAGTTCCCAGCTTGCTCAACTACACATTTCATAGAAATAGCAATAAAGTGTTTTGAGCATACTACTGCCTCTCTTTCCATCCCACCTGTGAGATATACAAATGCTAATACTAATTCAGTCAATGAATAAAGACATGCCACTTAGTTGTACCTGTCCGCTCAGGGATAACCTATGTAGTATTATAAAATGCTTCACAAACTGAACTTGCATGGAGAAGTAACTTACAAAATCAGTGTGCTCCTCCCACCTGTTATTTTCCACAGATAAAGTCACTACAGCAAGGATTACAAGATGTTCTTCGAAACCTCACAAAAATGTTAAGCCTAAAAATCAACATAAACCAGATTGTTTCTTCACTTGATCACACACCAAAGCTCTCAGTAACAAAAATTCCCAATACTGCAGTCTGCACATAAAACTACATCATTTATTATTTATTTATTTGTTATTTGTAGTATCTCACAAAGACAGAACTGCAAAACATTTCAGGAGGTCCTCTACTTCCTCCTTTTACAAATGACTGTTGCAATCCACTTCTGTTAGATCATTATATAAGCTCATTTTTCAATTCCAGTGACACATTACTTTATTGCCCCAACCCATGCATTTCTGGGTTTCATTATCCCCACTGTTAAAAAGATCAGCAGCTAGAAAACCTCTCTTGTTCACTGCAATTCAAGTCTTCTTTCCTTCCTCAACATAAACAACTGTTTATTACACTTCTCTTTATATTTATCTTTTATATGTTTGAATGAAGTCCTGTCCACCTGGATTTTTTCCTAGATGAGGCAGTTCCAATGGTTCTGTGATCTGAACAGTCTCCAGTAGCCTGTCTCTTCCTTGAAGGACAAGGCCCCATCTAGACAGAGCATTCCAGCTGGAGCTCTTCTGCCACAAAAGAGAACTAATGAGTTATTACACAGGATATGTCTAAGATTAAAACTCCTGTGTTGACAAGATTCAGCACCTCTGTGATCCTATTGAATCACGTTCTGCCTGTGATCCGTGACAAACACCAGGTCCCTTAATACAACACTGTTGCATTGCCTAGTCCCCATCCTACAGCCATGCAGGTTTTCAGTCCCTTCAGTATGATACTATTATGTGTGATCCTTACCGAAAAGCATGGATTTCAGACCCTTGATTTATTGTTTCCGCCATTCCTCCCTCCTCTTTCCCTTACTTGCTGGTGAATTTTAGCCTCTTACGTATCTCACACCACGAGACTTGATGTGCTGTCTTGACCAGATGGCTGAAGCCAATTCAAAATTCTACACATGACATTAATTCAGAGGAGAAACCTCTCTAAATCAGAGGGGAGAATGGAAGAGGACTAAAAGGATCAGAAAGCAGTTTATGCATGAAGAACAGACAGGCAGGGGATGTAGGCTGAAACTGCTAAAACTGAAAGTGAGCAAACATCAATAATCATGAGCTCTTTTTAAGACTATTTTATAAAAAAAAATAAATCAATCAATAAAATCCTAGCACACTTTGATATAGCGCAGTATATCTTCCCATCTACAAGGCTAGTTAGCTCACTAAAAAAGTCTTAATATGGTAAATGCACACTGTTACACCACTACCTGTTTCTTTCTATTTGCTTACAAATAGATTATTTTGTACACTTATTTTCTGTGGATTCAAGTCGCACAGACTGGTTTATCATCCACTGGATTTTTACTGTTCTAAAAACAAAAGTCTTGGGTTTCTGATGAACTTTCATTTGCACTGTTATTGCATCTGCACATTTCATAGTATTTTGAAAACCAAACAAGGAACAGCAACTGAAAAAATCACATTTTACAAATGGTGAAAAGAAGAAACAAGGTCAAAATTCCAAGAGCTAATCTGAAACATTAATTAGTATTTAGAATTAGACACAACATCTATTCAAGAACTGCTCCTCTTGACTTCTCTGGCAGCTGCAAGCACTCAGCATTTCTGCAACACAGATCCCAGCGGTCTCACATCCAGTAAATGAGGAACACACACAGCTAGTGACCACCTGTGGGAAGCTGGTTTAACAACTTGAGCATCACTGAAACTCTGCAACAGCAACACAATTCAATCATCTAGGACAACATTTAATTACATTAACAGTGAAACCCTTATTCAAACTTTCCTGTCCCTCACTTCATTCATGTCACACCTTCAAACATCTGCTACAAAAGGAGCAAGAATCCCATAGATAATTTCTTCATTTGTTATTCAACACCCATTTCTCCCGGGAGCAGGATCAGTTTTGTACACTGAACGCAACAATGATCTTGTCTGAGTGCAGGTATTTGTATGTGCAGTTATGTGCAGGTGCCTGTATAGTTATAAATGTTATCTGTATGGATATAGGCTTTGTGACTATGTGAGCATAGCTGTACTGTAACTTACAGGCACAGAAGTTTAAATTTTACAGGGTTAACAGGTTATTTTAACATCAGTATTTCCAACTTGCTGATTTTTGCCTTTGCAGTCTTCATATGCCACCACAATGTCTGTGAAGGAATTTTACCAGTTTTTAAAACAGACTTGGAAAAGCCCTTCTGTCACAAAGATGAAGCATACACATTTGTGACATGTTCAAGGACTAGCAGCAGATTATCATGTTCCTGGCTAAGAGGAGAAAAGGGACAACACTCTGAAGCCCTGGGTTCCGCGCCAGCTGCTGCAGAAAGTGTCCCAGAGCAGTGGGTACAACACGCTTTCCTATTCCTAAATTCCAAGTTTGATGCTTTTGGCACATCTCCACCAGCCTCGTCCCAGTCCCTTATCTTCCCCACTTCTGATTCATCCTTTCAACACTATTTTTTTGAGGCTTATTTTCCTTTTTTAAAGTGAGTCCATCTGTGTTTCCCAGCGTGCTTATCCTACTACCAGACTGCACTGCTTACTTCATCTAGGATTAATTCCTGCATTGCAGTTTCCCTTATCCACAGACCTATTTTCCACTCCTGACCTAATGTCTTGCCTCCTAGTCTTCGTGCCCTGCCAGTTCCAGTTTCTTTTATTTCATAAGCCCTCTTGCAATTTGTGTCTCTACTCCTACAACTTCCAGGTTTCTGAACATATCTCATCAACGAGCAGAACAGTGACTGGAAAGATCCACAGACTCTCCTCTTACCTTAGACCCTTACTTCAAACTAAACCTGAGTCCCCTGCTGGCTCCTTCTAAAGCCTTCTCTCTGTTTTCCCTCTTGGCCCTAATGCAATCGAGTACCACTACACACCACCACACCAGAAGGCAGGTGCCCAAGTTCCCCTAAAGAAAGTAAAGTACTCCAGTACTTAGCAGAGACGTGTCCTTAAACACAGGCAGGCAGGTGCCAGTTCTCAGTCCTAAAGCTAAATCCAGTCCCACTTCCGGAGCAGTTTGAATAGACTTTCACAACAAAGTCCAACCTTTTACATAACATTTTAGACTATGGGAAGCCTGCTGAGTACATCTGCCCGGGTGGCACTCCCTGGTCAGTACTAATAAGTAGGTGAGGTCCCATGAGAATAGGCTATATTCACGTTTCAGCAGACAAAAAAGGGTATCATCTCTATCACATCCATGTCTGCCTAAATTCAGCTGTTGCAAGGTTTTGAAAAAAATCACTTTCAAAGCAGTAATGAATAAAATATCCCCTTCAGAGCAGACACAATCAGCCAAAGTTTAACTGTATGCTCCAAAGCATACGGGTTCTTTTTCAGAAAAGAAGCTGGCAAAACTCAAAGCAGAAACTATTGTTTTCCTCTTGCCTCAACATCAGAAGTAGCTGAACTCTTTCAACTGACATTTTGCAAAGAAAAAAAGCTTCAGCCCATAGCAAAATGCACACTTCATAAAATTTCAACTGAAATATTTAAGTTGATTCTCAATGCCACTGCAAAGCAGAAATACTTCTCAGACACATCTTTTAATATCTTACAACTTTAGTAAGACCTAGCACAATCAGGCCAGTTTACCATTTTCCAGTATTTTTTCTGGGAATTTTATATTCAATTAATTACACCGATGAATCAGGAGTAAGAGTACAGATAGTTTTATTTCCTCCCCCCCACCCATATCATGTGTTAGGAAAAAGACATCACTAATGCATTGCTCTCATGAAAAGTTTTCCCTTACTCTTCCAAAACAGCTGTCTCCAGTAACATCAACAGCTGAAAATACAGTACATATAGGGATTGTCAATCAAATTTGTTATTGAGTTCATGTGTGTTTAGCAATCACTAAAGAAAAGCATAGAAATATACGAATATTCAAGGGATTAAAAAAAGGCATCATATCATGTAACTCCAGAGTGGAAAAAACTGTCCACACCGTACTGAAAAAGATTTCATGAAAATGTGATTCTTACACACGAGCCCAAATAGAAATTAAGTCTGCACTGTTTATTTAATGCTACCATTCAACTTAAATATGGGATTACAAGACAAAATTTAAGGACAACCATTTCCTTACAGCTTTTTACTTATACATAGGTTCCCAGGACACAGTGTATTGAATAACTCTTATGCAACCAGTGTTAATGGTGCTGTAAGCCACAACGGGCCAGGCTGGAGACACACTGGCAGTTAAGGGCATCATCCATAGTACCTTACGCAACTGGTGTTATTCATACTCTGTGCCACAGTGGGCAAGGCTGGAGACTCGCCGGCAGTTTAGGACATCAGCCACAAACAGATTTACTTTCAAATGAAGGAAAGCCATGTCTCCCACAGCTGAAGGGAGACTGTATTATTAAGAAGTCTATTCTGCTTCACTTCTCTCCCAAGCGACTCCCACATACACACACACACGCGCATTCTGAACTGACAAGTAAGAACAGGGATGTCAGAACCTGTCATTTACCACAATCATCAGCTCCACAAGATTTCTTGGAAAAGATTTGTGCTGCAGCAAGAATCACTGTTCTTTAACGTGCCCAGTTCCTGAAATCTATTACCCAAGGTAAGTCAAAGCTGTTAAAGTCTACTTTGCTAAAGGCATGCTGTATTTCAAGTCCCAGCCCTGCCTGAGAAGACTAAGACCTTGCTTCACAGAAAAAAAATGTCACTCACAAAACAGATACAACGGAACAAAAAGCAGCACTGTCCACTAGCTTGTTTAGCATTCTAACTTCTTGAAAGAACATGCAAACAAAAAACACATTTCCTCTGGCAAGTCTACAAGTGTAGCTTGTAGACACGAGGCTGACATAAATAAAGCAAGAACAGCATAGAAAGCAGTCTTAAAGAGAATCCTCCAACCATATGGGTCTTCTGTGAAAATGAACTGGAAGCAAGCTTGACAAGCTGAACAGGCCACAAGAGACGTGATGCCAACTGAAGTGTCTGCAGCAGACTCATGCAATTAACTTGAATAAACAATATCCTGCAATTGTCCCATAAGGCAGCTACATCTGGTTCTTTGCCTGACCTCCACAACTTGTCTTTGGTTCTTGAGTCTCTGAGGAGCCTCACTGCAGTCTTTTCAGAGTCCAACATACAGCTCTCCTCCCTCTCATGAAAACAGTGCAGTGAGACAAGACAAACCCTCTTGATTGTCAGTGTGGGAGTTGCACAGATTGTGCAATGGAACAAAAGCAAAAACACAGTCTGGGCTGAGCAGCAAGACATTCACAGAGTGTGGACAAAGCCTTGCTTTACAGAGGTGCTCAAATGCAGATCTACCTTTAGCACTCTGGCAGTACAACCACATATTAAGAGTTCAGCATCTGCTTAGCTGTGGAAGCTGAAGCCCTGATTCAGTGACATGTGACTTCAGTGGGAGCTGGATCAAGCATTCCAAAACCTGAGTTGATTAACTACTAGATTTTCTTAAGTGCTGACAACACTGACTTTGCTATTTCAACTGTGAGCAAGTGGTCATTCCATTCTTACCGTATGCCTCCTCTGCATAACTCAGAGCTGTAGGAGAGCTGTTCCTAGACGGGTCAAGATCAAATGGCACTGAAAAGCATATGAACTGCACCTGATCAACAGATTTACAACTCTTGTGTAAGTGAACGCTGTCCAAGCCTACTGCATACAGTCAGTATACAGGTCTTCTGTTTCACACCACCCATTACACCATCAAAACATTTCAAGGCTAAAGAAAAGATTAAAGACAGTGTCCAAACTTTCTAAACATAAGGGGCCCCTGACAGAGAACTCAGGCTCCAGTCACACTTTTTAATAAAGCATTTCACCTTAACCAAAAGGAACAAGACATCCTTGTTCTCTGTAACCTGCAGACTTTTAAATCTCAGCAATCAGTGGACCATTTCTGAGATGCCTACAAAAAGCATCCTCTGAAGAGCAAGTTTGCTCTTAGTATCCTTAACTTCACTGTACATGATTCACATGTCCCGTGGGAAGAGAAAACTTAGACGGCTCTCAAATCAAAACAGCTTGAAGGCTCCTGCCCTCGAACGAGCAGGAAAGCATCCATCGCTTTGAGCAAGATCTGTTGTCTCTGAGTGCTCTCTTCCAGTAGCCCAAACACTGGCTGAGTTACATAACATTTCTGCTGCTGTTTTTAAGTAATACAAGGATGCACAATAATCACAGAAATGTTTACAGAAATTCACAGCCATGTTTAATTAAGAGCTATGATGTATTAGAGAAACAATTAAACAAAAGCCTTCACTGACTTACTATGAAAATACAGAAGAAACCCAGTCATTCTATTAAAGAGGGAAAAAAAAACTAAGCAAATCTCCAACTTATAAAACTACTGCTTTGCCTCCTATTTGCATGCAAAGCCCATTCTATTTAAGAAAAAGAATAACTGAAGTTTACTAGAAATTATCAATTTTCATGTAGGCTGGAATGGAATACCTCTTGTTGGCTACGAGGGGAGCTGGAGGAGAGTGCAACTTCTCTGAAAACCCAACTAGTCACCACCAAAACCGAACTACTTTCAGAAGTGAAATGAAGGATTATTAAAGAGATAAGCACGTTTTGTAACACCAAGGGTTCTTAAGCACCCAGCAATAATCACAATTCTCTTCAAGTAAGAGTCAACACTAGTTGGTCTGCTTCGTGAAACAGGCTAATGCAGGTTCTTATCATTTCTTATCACTTATCAACAACTTACTGATGTTGATAAAAATGTATTACTTTAATACTGTTAACTAACAAAAAGAAAACCTATACTGACAACCTTTCCAAGAAATGGTAGTTGTTTCAAATTTAAAAAAAAATACAAACACAAAAAGAATTAAAGATGAACCAAGTGCTATGGGAGCAGAACCAAATGAGACATTTTTGTGATTAAACTGTCTGCTTAACTACAGACTAATTTTGATATCTAGAGCCACTAGAGAAAAGAAGAGAGGAAAAAAGGGGGTCACTGATTCATGGCTTTTTCGAAATATCTACTGAATACACCACCCCCTGGAGCCCAAACCGTTCGCTCGATACACAAGTCATGCCACAGCGCTGCTTGGAAAGTCGCATTGTGCGTTTCGAGGGGCTCCCGTGTTTCCTCACTGAAGAGGCGAAGGACAGCCAGGCTGCCCTGCACCCCG
>VZRE01000009.1:146992-165907 GCA_013396775.1 Cephalopterus ornatus | reverse complement strand
TCCGCCGGGGCGGTGGGGAGAGGAGGGGCGGGGCCGAGGGCGCGCCCCCGGGGGAGCCGCGAGGGGCGGGGCGGCGGCAGCTCCGCCCGGCGCCTCCGCCTGCCTCGTCCCGGGAACGGGGCTGGAGGTGTCCGGGGGCCGGGTGAGTCACCGGTGGCTCCCGGTACCTTCTCTGTGAGCGGGATGGCCGCAGGACCCGCTGTTTCCTGAATGCGCTGCTCTCGTGGCACAGCGAGGTCGGGAGGATGGTGATCCCGTCCCTCAGCCTGCCAGGGCAGGCAGAATGGTGCCTGGGGTCAGCCCCGTCTTCCCATACGCTGGGCACGGAGTTTGGGAGCTGAAACAGTAATAAGGGTGCCAGCGGGAAAGGCGAAGGTGCAGGAATGAGGACATAGCTAAGTGGCAGGGCATCCATGCCGCATTAGCCTTCCTTTGGGGGATATCGGGCACAAAGACGGGGAGACCCTTTCACCACAGAGCTCCTCCTGAGCCCTGCTCTCCTCAGGAGCACGGCTGAGTACAGCAGTCATAAAACTACAGAATATCCTGAGCTGGAAGGGGCCCACAAAACCACCAAAGTCCAACTCCTGGCAGGACAGCCCCAAGAACCGCACCACGTGCCTGAGAGCGTTGTCCAAGTGTTTTTTGAACTCTGTCAGGCTTTGTGTTGTGACCACTTCCCTAGGGAGCCTGTTCCAGTGTCTTAACAACCCGCTGGGGGAAAAAACCTATTCCTAATATCCAACCTAAACCTCCCCTGATACAGCTTCATGCCGTTCCCTCTGGTCTTGTCACTGATCACCACGGAGATCAGTGCCTGCCCCTCCTCTGCCCCTGGTGAGGAAGTTGTAGACTTAAATGAGGTCTCCCCTCAGCCTCCTCCAGGCTGAACAGAGCAAGTGATCTCAGTCACTCCTTGTATGTTTTCCCATCTTCATGGCCCTCCTTTAGATGCTTTCTAATAGCTTTACATCCTTCTCACATTGTGTCGCTCAAGGCTACACACAAGTGCTCAAGGTGAAGCTGCACCAGCACGGAGTAGAGCAGGACAATCACCTCCCTCAGCTGGCCAGAGATGCTGTGCTGGATGCAAGCCAGGACACCTTTTGGCTGCCAGGGCACACAGTCACTAAGGAGCACCAGTAACAGCTGGGAAAAGGTCCCACCACAAATTAGAGCTGTGCTCACGTAGTTTCCAGCTGCACTCACAATTAAACAGACTATCAGTTCATCAGGGGACTTTCTTATGCTTTTCTCAGCACACATCAGTCGCAACAGAAACAACTCACTCTCAGAGATGGATGGAAAGGGCAAAGGATTCATTTTGCTGACACAGAAAAATAAAGCAGTAAGTTTTAGCTGGACATCACAACATAGTATCACTCAGACAGCAAAGGAAAATGAAGCATGGCCAATCCTTGGCAGTGGAAACAAGCAAAGCTGAAATCACATCAGCTGAAGCTGTGGCTCAATACAGACACAATGAGTAAGGGGAGGGCATGAAATCTCGAAAAAACCCAGCTAAAACCTTAGGTTAGACATTTTCAGGGTTAAAATGTCCATGGATTCCCTCTCTTTTATCAAAGGCAATCACTCTGATGAGTATTTCAGGCCTTCTAGCCCAAGACCTACACTTACATTCTAAAAGCCTCAGTCAGTACAATATAATTTTCTTTCATTTTGTACAGTGGAGCGATGTTTTACAGAACATTTCATGGGTGTTTACAACCCATATCTTAAAGCTTAACTAAAAATCTAAGCTATAAAATCCCATGCAAAGATGTTAAAAATTGCAAGAAGAAGACCACAGTAGGACAAAAAAAACCCCAGCCCATGGTTTCTGAAACATCTAACAGAAAACTGAATGCAGAAAAACTTGCATAACACACACTTTTTTTTTTCTTTTATCTGAGAAAATAACAAAAAAAATCAAGGCCTGAGGATTGTTTCTGCTGCATTACATTGCCGATAGAGAGAAGAATGTCTTTGATGTTCCTTTTAATTTACTAAAACCAGAACCCATTAGGACACAATTTTTTTTTTTCTTTGCTAGTTGCCAATCCCTGAAAACAGCTCAGCCCAAAAGAGCACTCTAGCCTTTTTTCACAATTACCTACCCACCATTTGTGGATACATGCCGTGTCAGGTGCTTCCTTGCTGCCACCTCCCTCAGTTTCTCTTGTCCTTCACAACCTCCTCTGCAGATCTGCAGCGCAGGCTAAACAATAGCCATCAAAAGCTTAAACTCCCTCCCCACACGTTACTCCCAAATGCCTTCACTGTAAGCATCAGTGTGCATGCATGTTTGGCATTGGAGTGTGCAGGCACATACTCTTTCTGTTTGCAAAATGTGGTTTTCTTTTTTTTTTGAATAAGCTAGCCCTCAGAAGTATTTAGCAAGTGAACAGGAATCCATCCGTGTTTCAGATTCAGTGGGAGCTTCGGCAGTTAAGACCCTTGAAATACTTAATTACAAAATATATTTCAGACTTCATCATCTTCATTGAAAGATACCACATTTTGTCATCCTAACAGTGCCTTTAGTAAGAGAGCACGTAAGGCTGCCTGTAGTACATTTCAGACTGTGTGTAGATAATTTGTTTCACCAAGATCCAAAGGTAACTTCCCAGACTTAAGTGTGAGACAACTTCTCTCACATTTCTGAGACGTTATCCATAATGAAAGACACCGTAACTGCTAACTCATTCACTGTCTCAGCTAACACGATTTCCTGCTCCAGTTCCCAGAGTTCAGTTCACGAAAATAATCTTGTCTTGTGTTTGGGTTCTTGTTTCCCAGTTTCTCTGTCTTTTGAGACCAGTCTGGTATTTATGTTACTTCCCCACCTCCAGGGCCAATTTAAGAACTGCCACATTCGATCACATATTCTCTATTCCCCTGCAATTTCACACCTTCCACCAGACACCTCTAAATTAACGTTCCATTGTTGAATAACGACTGGCACTGAAAGAGGAGCTACAGTTCACCCTCTGATTTGGTCTGTTGTTTCCCAGAAAGTATGAAAGATTTTCCCTAATCTCATATGATCCTCTGTCCTGCTTAGCCTCCTCTTTCACTGGAGCCATACTTCGGGGCAATGCTTTTGCAGTTGTGGCTCCTATTCTTCTTAGTAACTACATCAACTTTAGTATCTTTGTACTTTGTTCTTCAGGTTCTTTGATTTTTTGCAGTCCTTCTAGTCCCCATTTTTCCTGGAAAGCTACATTGTTTGTGTCAACCTGACTGACATTTTCTTCACCCACTTGTCTTGAACCAAGGTAGGAGTTATCCACATGAAATATCTTTGTGGTAGCTGACTCCCACCAATTTAAGACCAACTACAGGGTTTTCCTCCATCTTCCCTTTATGTAGCCTTCAGCTATTTCTTCAGTGTACTCCTCATTTACAAGGAAGTCCTGTTTTCCTCTGTACAGCAGGAATTGTAACAAAGGGCATGTTCTTTTGGTTACAGCTTCAAGCCTGTACTTCTGTTTGTGCATTCCTCATGACTTCTTCAGGCTGTGTCAGTGCATCCTCGTTATAATTTTAACTAAGTTTTACTCTGCAGCTTGCAGAAGAATTCATTACGAGAAGTAACTGATTTGGAGGGTGAGAAATTGTCTTCCCTATCCTGCTGCGATCTATGGTGCTACGGAGTAGGATATGAGACATCCTGCTTTAGGAGAGAGTAGAAGTAATCTTTTCTAACAGTGTGACTTGCAAGGGTTATTTACTTACTGCTGAATGACTTCCCATTGCACATACAGCAGGAAGCTTTTGACATTACTGTGCTTTCCACTACAGCGATGGCTACTCTGATTTATTACTGGGTCAAGGCTGAGGATGCAAAAAAAATCAAAGGCTGTGCAAAGTATGATTAGATTGATGATGACAGGCTTCACCTGGAAACTGAGAGTTTGCTTTGTGAAGGATGCAAGGATCGGGGGGGAAACCTGCACAACGTTGTAGATAGGAACCTCCCAAGTGAGCACACACAGAGGGGCATTTGGAAGCTGAAACCTCAGCAGTGAAAACCTGCACCCACACTGCAATGACAGAAACAAGAGTGTCCTCAGAAGGCTCTTGGTGGAAGTGCTCACTTCTAGTCGCCCAGGTTTTTCCCCCAAAAACTGTGTGAAATTAGACCCTCTTGCCAACCTTGATGTATTTTCCAATCACCTTGCTCTTTGTGGCAAATGTAATACCCAAATCTGGAAACACGATTCTCAAAATTGCACATCAGAACCCTGGTTCAGAGACAAGGGAGTGAATCAGAAACCATCAACATTATTTTCAATGGATCCAGACAACTGCTCAGTAATTTAACTTTCAGTTATTACTAGTTTGGGACTCACTGACCAGAGATACTGCTCATATATATTCCTTCTGTGAACAATATTTGTGTTAAAAAACAACAGGGTTTTTTTTTTTCTCCTGCTCTCTTGCTGCTGCTGAAATTTGTGAAGAAATAGATTTTTGTCAATGTTTCCAATTGACCGAACTACCCCTCCTTGAGAAAAATATTTGAGGGCAGCGTTCTAACCTGGCTTTGTGAAGACCTTCAGACAATTTGTTGGGCTATTCCCAGTGCTCTCAGACAACTAGTTTTCTTACCAACACTTGTGTCTAAGGGAGCAGAGAGTGCTTTTTTTCGTTACTTTCTGCAAAGCTGTGTGTTATGCAAAGTCTCACGGTATGCGACCTAAAACGGGCCCAAGCCATTTACAGAACAATACAGCTCAGTCTTACTGTGCTCTTCTGTTCTGTTTCTGAACTCTTATACTTTGCTTGATGCAAACCTGTGCTCCAGGTTACTTCTGCCCTGTTCCTTTTAACTAGCTGATGAAGTACAGTAGCAACAGCTGCTGGCACCAGAAGTCAGCTAAAGAAACAGATTGGTTTTGTTCTAGAAAGTCAAAGGAAGGTACTAGAAAATATGTTTTCTAGGTTAGAAACTGAAAGGGGAAAAACCCCCAAACTTCATTAGGGTATCAATTTTTGTATTTGTGTAGCTTAACAAGATACTCCCAAGGTCCCAAGGTCCCATGTTGTGACTGTTGTAACAGAAGCAACACTGGCAACTGGCACCAGAAATGCCCATACAAATACCAGATTGTCCCTATGCAAAATTTAAAAAGCAAGAGAAGCATGTATGCTGCGTTTTCAATCCTGGGCTTCTAAAGCTGAAGAAATATATGAATATACAAAGGTAACTGAGAAATAGTCTATTTCTTCCCTATTTTCCACTACAGATTTCATTGAGACATTAGAGAGACTTCCCAAGTGCATATCTGTTTTGCTGAAAGGCTCATCATCTCCTTGCAAATATCTCAGGCTGTCTATTTAATCAAGTTCCTGAACCTTTGGCTTTGGGTCTGCAACAAATGTCTCTGTCTTCATACTACTCCTCCTAAGAACGGTTACTCTGATTGCCTCCTCTGGCTCCCTCACTTTCACAACCTGCCAAAACCTTTTACCTCAAATTCCTGTCTCTTGAGTTCTTCTGAGGCAATGTTAGAATAAATGGCCTTAGTGTTCCTCCAGTAAAGAGCTGTGTAGATCTCTGAACTGTTGGTCTCTTTTCCTTCATATCTGCAAACAATCTTGACTTTAACTATCCCATTTTGTTCATAATCTATCATTTCATAACAGAGACATACCATATTCAGAAATTATTGCACCACAGATACATTTTGCTCTCTCAAACTATCCTTCATTCTTATTCACTGAGCAACTGAAAATAATTCCATCTCCAGTTAGCTAACTTACCATATTAAAAATAATACTATAATAATGCTGTTCATGACAGCAATTAGATTGCTTCTCTTTGTTATGGAATGACACACACACAAAAGAGCAAGCCAGATCTTGTTTGTGTAAGTTTGGAACTTAAGAAAAGTAATTTTCAAGTACAGTGAATTTACTGTAACATATCCTTGGTAATCTCATTTTAAACAGAGTGCTCACTGAAAAGGTCACTTACACATACATCTGTTAAACTCCTCCCACAAAACAGAATCAACAAACCTTCCTGCCACTTTATGCAATATCAATAAATACTTCCCAAAAATACCCAGACCTTGCAAAACCTTCCCCCACATCTGTTTCTAGTCATCACTTCATAATTCAGGCTACATCTCCCATCCCATTCAGGAAACCATTTGGCCTTGATATAAAAAGATAAGGCTGCCTCCTGTCTGGCCCAGATATAGTTTATACCAAAAATTACTCAAATGATCTCCTAATTTATATAATGAACAAGGCAGATTAGTAAATTTTGCCAGTCAAGGATCAGTGTTTTTTGGAAAGTAAGATCAATCAGTAGATGCTTTGCCGGACTTTAGCAGGAACAGCTGGAAGGTACAGTTTCAAAACCTTGTCCATGACATTCCCCTCGAGTGAGGTTTTGCTCCTGCTGACAGATGCTAGTAGCTTGATCTTCCTGAGAGAAATGTTTTAACAGCCTTTTTCCCTTCCCTCAAATCTACTTTGGTTTCCTACTGCTAATGGTTTCTGGTCCCTCTAGAAGTTACAACCCCAGGCTCCCTCCCATTCAATAGCTGTCACAAAATACCTACACTTCTGTTCTTTACTCTTTTTTCTTCATTCACATTCATCTTCTTGCAGTCTTCCTGCCTTTATGTCACCCTAAAGACCTTTTCTCCCCGTGTTGCTTCCCTGTCTTTCAGTGAAATGTCACCATCCAAACCTTTGGAAAGCAAGAAACTTTATGTTACTATACTTGAGGCCCAAATTCCGTGATTCCTAAGCCATGTTTCACATTATTTGCTTCAACCAGCATTGTCCCCACCCCGAACACCCTTGTCTAGCACTGAACACTGCAGTCAGAGGGGTGTGCAACTCCTTGTTACTTTCATTACTTTTTTTCTTTTCCAAAAGTAGAGCTTACAAACCCTGCCTGCAAACCAGGACCCCTTTGTATCAAATTCAACAGACACAGAGCAAAGTGAGCCAGAAAAGAAGGTCCTTGCCTCTCTCTATTAAACAGCCAGAGCACAAATCCCAGTTTTGGAGCTGGCTCATTCAGCTTTGCCTCAGGGATATTTGCACCATGGTGTGTCACAGTGCAGCTGTGCCCTAAGTAAACTTGAAAAAACCATTGTACAGATTTGTGACAGGCAGACATAATAGAGAGGCATAAACCCCTTGAAAAGCCTTAATCGTTAAGAAAAAGAAGAGCTTGTTAAGGACAACATTTGAAAGAGAAATAATTTAATCCAAAAAAAGGCAAACCTGAGTCAGAACCTCCGGGTAAAATTTCTGGCAGTGGGATACATCAGCATGGAAATCACCCTCCAAGAACAGCGACAAAACCCTTGGAATTTTAAGCTTACGTAGACTGGGCACAGAGCAGAGTCCAGAGAACAACATTAGATGCCATGAAAGGCTTACTCTGCTGCTAAATTCAGTGACAGAGAAATGAGCTGAAAGCTCTAGTGTTACTAAGGTACCTCTTATTCACAGCTCAGCTGTCTTTTACGTTTAACATTCATTACAGGTTGCTGATGTGGTGTTTTCTTCTGTACTCTGATACGGATTTTAAGCTGAAAAACACTGGGAACAAGATTGAATTACCGACACAGACACGTTAATTGGTTATTTGATATTGTCAGATTTTATGTTCATCACAGAAATCATTAAAATTATTTCCCTTCCTTCAAAAATGGGAGGGAAGACACAGGCAAATGTGAAATTGCCTCTGAACCCCACAGAGGCATTGGTGACACGGGCATTCGCCCCAGCAGCCCAGCGAGTCGTGTGGCTGGCACATGCTCCTGAGCAGCTAAGTCTTCAATAAAGATAGAAGCATCACTAAGTGCAGTCTTCCTTCTCAGGTGCCACAGCAGCAGGCATTACCCAGACTGAGGTCAAAGCACTAGAATAATGAGCCTTGGTCCGTGGTGGGCCAGTATTTGTCTGCTGTGATGACTTTCCTGGAGTGGAGCTGCATTGCTAAAATCCACCTCTAAAACTGACCTCTATAAATGCTCATTCTAAATACTGAGATTGAGTCCCAAGAGTGCGTGCAGGGCAAAAAGTAAAGACCAAGAAGTTAAGACAAAGGAGGATTTAGGACACCTCTCCTGATAACTTTTCTGCTGAGCTGGGGGAAATCCACAGGGCAGAGTAATCTTCTCCCGTGGAAGAAGTTAAAAAGGCAAGAGCTGCAGCTGCTGCTGACGACGTTTGGTCAGGAGAGCTACTGGAGCGAGCAGCTGCAATTTGAGACTAAACTCTTTCCTTCTCCAGTTCTTTTCAGTCATATTTTATGCAACGTTAAATTAAGGTCAGATAAAGGACATGTTAGTAGTGTCCTTGCCATTGAAAACCACAAGTTCACTATTAAATTACGTTTATTTAACTTAGTGTTTGATAAAAAGAGTTTTCCTTTGAAAGTCCATTTGAGGAACCTGTGAGGCTGAAAACAATATTTGGACACAGCTCTGAAGAGTTAATGGAAATTCTCTGTGCTCTGTCTGAAACCAGTTGGGGTTCCCTTTTAGCACATTAGTTGAATGTATACACTGGGAATATTTTTCTTTGTTTTATGTTATTGCAATTTGCAAAACTTACACTAATAGCCCAATTTCATGCAATTATCTGAATGCAAAACATCGTTCAGTTGAATTCCCATAACCTAATCCTACTAGTTCTCTTGGCTGTCTCACTTTCAGTTATGAACCAACGTCTGCACATCAGATGAAACGCTGCTATTGTAAAAATGGATCCTTTCTTTAGAAGTTATTTTCAGTGGTCTTCTGCCATACGGGCTGTTTTCATTGTCTGCAACCAAAGGCACTTTAAGGAAATCTGATTTTAACATTACAGGCCTGCAATACATATACTTTAGCTAGAGCGGTTTGTTGTGTTTTTGTGGTAATGACCCAGTGGTGTTTGCAACATAATTGTACCTCTAAATGTCTCTTGAGCTGCACATATAGGGCAAAGTGTGGATTTATGAATACACAGGGGAAGGGGGAGAAAAGAGGAAAGCCATAAGAGAATTACATCCTTTTTTCCTTACATATATAACACAGTTTTGGAAGGCAGGCAATGGAGGATGTTAACACTACATTAACGCCTACTTGGTGTTCAAATCTGAGCATTCAGATATCATAAGGCTGGCTAAGAGATCATACATGTCCAGTTTAGTATTTGGTTTTCCCTTTTCGGGGCCTTTACAGTTCATATCTTCAAGTTTTACTGCACAACCTAAGAAAAAAATTGAGATTTTTTTTCTTTTTTTGTGAAGTACAAGCTTTTACTAAATCACATGACTCCAGGATCTAGGACTTCAAGAAACATACCAAAGAAGCTGAGACTTAGAAGAGTCAGAAACAATATCCTACGTTCTTCAAATCAAGTTAAAGAATTAACCCAGCCAAGTGACCTGCCTTTCTGGAAGGAAAACGTACATCTTGAAAAATGCAGATAACGTCATACTGTGGAGTATACTTCCTTGAAGCTTTGGAAGGTTTGACTTCTGCTCTGCTACATCCCTTTCTTCCTGTTCCTCTGAAATACTTATCCTGCATTTCCTCATTTGTGCTCAATTTACTGTATCTTTGATTGATTACAGACCTCTCCTTTCGGGTAGGAGGAAACCATTCTTACATCCACTTTGGAGAGAACTTGCATTCCTTGACTCAACCAGGACAGATGTAATAGATCCTTTTTAACTGAAGTTACATGCATATATTTCTTTGAAACTCAGTCTCTTAAGCTCCATTCCTTTGTTATGCATGCAAAGAAATACTATTAATTTCATTGTAAGGTATGACAGACATCAGCCTCTGGCCTTGCCTGACTTTATCCTTTGTCTATAGAGGAAGGCTTCGATAACTAGGGCTTTTTTTGTGGATCAAAAATGTTACGTGAAATAGATCTCAACCCTGATGTCACATTTTGGATACCCATAAATCAAAAATTAAATTCCTTTTTCATTTTCATTGCCTTAAATAGCTTCCATCTTCTTTTGCCCTATAGGAACAGTTCCTCTCCAGGCAGTGAAATTTCTGTTCCTTATAAAAGCTACACATTTATCTGCCATCATTATTCAGGTCTCCAAATGACCTTCATCAAAGAAGAAGTACTAGCGACATATTTTGGTTATTAAAGGATGAAAAATAAGCAGAGGAGGGGAGGAAAAAAACCAAGTAAGATTTAAAAAGGAGAATAATTAAAAACACTGCTTTTACCTTTGCATTTCACCTTTTATGCACTAATTACAAAGTCACACACCCAGATAAACACATCTAGATACCCATTACTAATTATCTTTAAGGAATACTTCAGATAATAAGGCAGGATTCTCTCATCTTATTTGGGCTGGCATGCTCTATATTAGCCCTTTCTCACTGAGCCTGCAAACATGGCCATTGTGGCACTTTACTTACACACTATTTTATTTGTGAAATTACTGGTAGCCCAGAAGAATGTCTTGGGGAAAACAAATTTCATTTTGTGCCAGCCACCTCCATCACAGATGCCAAAGAATAAAAAAAATATAGATCGGCTCTCTAAGGATCCTTTTATTTTCTTCATCTGCTTTGTTAGAACTGCCACAGTCATGTGCTCCTTGCAGAGCATCAGACAGACACATGTAACATCTCCACTCCCTTGCACAGGGAACCACTCACAAAGCTGGTTTCCTATCATTAAGCCACTCTGAGAAGGAACTGAATGTGATGCAGGCCTCAGCAATTATTTAACATCATGAACAGACAGAAATAAGTGGACTGGCTGCCTTGATGCTGCAGCACTTCATCCTCATATGACTGTCTGGAAATTCTGCTGCCCTGAGTCTCTGCTTTCTAGTGAATGCATAGTAATGCCCCAGCCTCTTGCTCGGGGATGCCTTTCACAGGCATGGAAATATATAATACACTTTCCAGCATTTATCTGTTACATACATTGCTGGCGCAGAAGTTTGCATTGGAACTGGCAAGGTTATTTATTACTATTCTGATTTAACCTTGCCCTTTTTTTCACACCTTTGCAACACCCATTTATATATATACACACACATATGTGTGCATATATGCACACACATGCATTAATATATATATACATGCATTTATATACATGCATACATACATCTATAAATACACAAGCATTTGATGCTCTATTTTTGGAGCAGAAATCCATACTAGCTGCCCACTGCCAAGTGGCTCCCCAGAATGCATGGCCATGAAATTCTGCATTAATAAACACCCGTACATGGGATATAGAGAAGGAAAAAGAAAAATGTTCAAATTCCATTAAAAAACCTTTCCGTTTCCCAATGGTAAAGCACTGTATAAACAGAAAATTGGAAGAGATCAAAATCCACATTCTTAGAGTTTCTTATGTATCACATATTGTATTTCATTATACATTTTTCACAAGGCTCCACCTACTCTTTGAGACCAGAAATCTTTTAATAGCATGAAGTTAGTCAATCTTTCTTTCATTAATATTCATATATATGCCCTAGTTCTTACATTTAAATCCACTAATGAAGATTCACTGCTGCTGCAGCCGAACGCTGTGCAGGACTGGGACCCTTTTGTGCTGGCAGCCCCTGCGGAGCACTGAACTACGCAGTGGGCAAACAGCATTAAACATCATTAAACAGCAGCCACTTCACCTGCTTTCTGCTCCCTTAGCCCTTCTGCTAATTCTTTGGCTATCTTCAGTCTCAGTTGAGGGGGGTTATGTTTCCATTGCAGTGATGTGAGAGATAGGCAGAGACTTGTAATGTCCCTGTCCTCTGTGTTGCAAAAGACATTTTTAATAACCTTTGCCGGGTTATTCAATCTTTTCATCTTTTGCATTGTAAAATGTTCCCCATTTTATGAAAGGGAGACAATAGTGCTTCTCTTCTTCCCAAGGATTTCTTACAACCATACAGCTTCTGGTTTCCATTTAGCACTAACTCGATCCCTTTATGCAGCACCACACTGTGATGTGTAAACTTAGCCTGGAACAGAGTCTGAAGGCATAAGAGACCATTATGATCATCTAGGATTTTTCTCAGGGATTCTTGCATGAGGCTCCACGGTTTCAGTTGCCAAGGAAACAATTATCAATCTTTTCCATCCCTCACCATCCTTATCCCTCCTTTCCATTTTGCTGTTTCTTGCTAAAAAAACCTTGTCAGATGTCCTAGTCCCCAGCTCTTGCGTGCTCATCTCCACCCCAAAGAGAGAATAGGAAAGGGCAGCAAGGATCCTTGGCTGGGAGTTCAATCTGAAGCTTACCTCTTATCCTTAGATTTTGTGCTGCAGGTGGACAGCCCTTTGAAAATGATCCTTTCAGCTGCAGATAGTTTATCAAATGCTCTATTGTTTGACTAACACAAGACATTATTTTTTAGATTACCCAGCAGTGTACCACTTGATACATTTTTGGTATCTTTCCTTTAACCACAGCCTTAGCTCCACTACAGCCTCATGCAGAAATGCTTTGGGAAAAAAAAAAAAGCACACTTTATTACAATGTGCAGCTGAAGGGCAAAAGCAATAATGAGGAAACGAAAGGAAGATGCAAAGAGATGGGAAACCGTGTAGGAGGAAGATAGAAGGCAAAAACTCTGCATCAACTAGAGAATAAATTAGATGTAGTCAGAGCCAGAGATAAAATTTTGGAGTCTCAGGAGGCTAAACTTGGGCACCTTCAGGCAAGTTACAGAATATCTGCATGGTCCCCTAAGGTCTAATCAGTCCTACCTGTAGAGTTCATAGCTTCTGACAGTTGCACTGATTTTATGCCATTAAATACAACCATAGGATAGAAGGGTGTCTCACCAATGTAGTTTGAAAGGTACTCCCCTCAAATTCAGTGGAATTACATCAGTGTAATCAGTTCCTCAGTGTGCACAGGAGGAAGGATGAAAGCAGTACCTGCAGGAAGGGAAAGAAAAACCACATACTCACAAAAAGCTTATGGGCAAGAGGGCTGACATTTGGCACGTTTTGATAATTCACCACTTAGGGCAATTGTCATGCTTTTATAAGTAGCCTAACAACAGCTCACATAAAGGAAAACAGACTTACAATACAAACCTTTGGAATATCAGATGACCAAGAAAAAGTCAGATATGTACAAACTGAAACATTCCTCAGAGTACGCTTCTAGGGAGAGAGAAACAAGGTAGACCACATTAATAAGACGATTGTTGCTTATGCTCAGGGAGTGATGCTTCAGTCCTTCCTCTTCCGGACACTCATTTTTGGAGCTTGCTGAGGGTTTTTTTTATGCTCTGTGTATTCTCTCTATTCTCTGAGACATAACAGGATGGTTCTGAGGATGGCCAAACCAGGTATGTGTACACAGAAGGTGTTATGTAAAATATACCCCACCGTGGAAATGCTCAGCAATGTCCAATGCATCTGGCACCAGAGCCATTGTGCCTCTGCTGGGACCTCCATGGACCAACCCCTCAGGATAGGGCTATGCCATTGCTCACTATAAGGTGGGGAAATTTGGATGTTTTGGCCATTTGGATCCATTTGTTTACGGAACTGCACCTAAATGTAGCCCAGAAAGACGTACCATACCAAAATCCCTGAATTTTTTTCTGCAGAAATCACTTGAGGATGGTTTAGGGTGGTTGCAACAGAAGTATCAAGAAAAAAAATCTGTGTGTGAAAAATGATGAAGAGGACAAGTTATTTTTATGAATGTCAACAATATCTCAGTTTTCCTGTTGGCTATTTTCCTGTCAGGCTGTACAGAAGAATGTCAGAGACGAGCAAATAGGAAGACAATAGTGACAATACAGTAATGCCATTTCAAATATCACAGAGCTCTTACAGTAGTGAATTGGGGAATATACCTTCAGGCAGGCGAGTGTTAATTTCTCCCAAGTCCAGGGAGAATAAAGAAAACATTGAACTGCTGAAAACCACAGCTAGACAAAGAGGAATGGATGAACAGCAGTGCTGAGATGAGTCAGAAAAAGCCAGTCTTTAAGAGAGAGTTGGGTTTGGCACTTGACCTCAAACAGGTGTGTTT
Organism: Cephalopterus ornatus; assembly: GCA_013396775.1. Lineage (NCBI taxonomy): Eukaryota > Metazoa > Chordata > Aves > Passeriformes > Cotingidae > Cephalopterus > Cephalopterus ornatus. The sequence continues at coordinate 151,888 of VZRE01000009.1, read as the reverse complement.
ATGCTCTGTGGATACTGTTGAAACAAATGTGTTTTCTAGTAAGACTTATGCACAGATGCTCTCTCTTTGTTTCATCTCATGTTTCATCTGATTTTTTTTTTTTGCTGAAGAAACATCTTTTCTGTAAAGAAAAGATATTCTTGAGCCTCCTGGATCAGCTGCTGGCCTGAAATATGTTGGGTCAGTGCAGTACATAGCAGGCACTGCTGGCTTCTCTGTTCACATGTTGACTGCTGGATTCAACTACCCCGGAGAAGACTCCTGTGGAGGGAAAAAAAATCCCTGGCTGGCAGTGACACGAGATGACTTAGTGTGCCAGCTGCCTCCCAAGCCTGTGCTTCCTGCCCTCAGCAGTGGTACACAAGTGTGAGAACTCATTATTCTCATACTAGAAAAGCAATTCCCTAACAACGAAACAAAACAACCAACCAACCAAGAAAAAAACCCCAACAAACAGGTAAACCTGAGAAGGGTACTGTCACTTGACCTCACTGTTTCTCCCACTGGGGTGTGCTGCGTAGTTCCCAGGCAACCGCTCTCCTGCTGCTACCTGCTCCTGCCAGGCTGATGGCAGGGAAGAGGGTATCAGTTCGCAAAAAGACTGATCCCACTCCACAGAGAAACAGCACCTGAGCATATTAATCAAGCAAATGTCACCAGGAGGCAGAACCTGAAGGCTCTCTCTTCTGCTGTGCACATGGGCTTTGAACTACTCAACTGCTGTTCACACTATAGGACAGTGGCACTGCATTCCACTTGGCAGTGGGATGCATGCAGCAGTGTCTTCACAGCCCTGGCTGGAGATGTACTGGGGAGGAGAAGGCTCTCTGTTGCTTAGGAAGCTTAAGATGGGGTCAGGGAGGGTCCTGATCGTGGAGGTCTTGTGTCCTGGAGCTTGCCTTTGGTCTAAGATAGACCCTTTATGCACTCAGGATCAAAAATAGCTCATTTCACTAAATCTCCTCTAAGATCTTGAATGTTTCAGACTCGTCACCACCACCCACTACGCCAAAACTTCCCCATCTACTCCCACTCACATCAGCTTTCCAAGACTAAGTAGCCCTTTGCTGTCAGACCATGCCTGATCACTCTGCATGACTGACTGCATCGCTGTCTTCTTGTCCTGCTATCCATTGCCAACCCCTGCTGTTAGCAAAAGCGATTTCATGTTCATTTAGATCATAGATTAAATTGTTACATCAGCGCATTAAACAGCTTCCAGCATTGCCCTAATCTGCATGAGCCTCTCCCAGACTTCTCGCTGGCTCTTCGAGGCTTGTCATTTGGCCTCCTCTTGGTGCTGTTCACACAAGCTGTATTGATATTGCACGGTGTTCATTTTTAGACTCAAAATGCAGGGCGCTACTGACTCATATGCCCAACACAGTTTCTCATGCGTTATTACTATGCAGTTATCTTTGTCAACCAAACATATAGTTTCCTCAAAGCACAAATATCAGCTTTGTTTGGCAAGTTTTCTTGTAGTTAACATAAAACTGTTTCAGTGGCATTAATCATATTCTTTCACTTAGTTCTTTCTTGACTGAATTCCATACAAACTTCCCTTTATTTTCCCAGGAACTGAGCTAAGCCTAGTCAGCCTCCAATTACTGGAGTCATTCTCTGGGGCAAAAATTAATACTAGTCCTTTTGCTCTGTTCTTTGCCTTTAATGTGCCCTGACCCCATCCTGTTCTGACTGTCCCTGCCCTGCCTTTCTCCACAGAGTAGCATGTCCTGTTTTGCTCCTGGAGAGGCTTAGTGGAAGGGATTGAGGCCTCTTCCTCTACCTTGCAGAGCACTGGAGAGCTACTGCATGGATGAAACTCTGGGTTCTGGGAGGGCAGAGGGTAAAAGACAGGGCTGTGGGGATCTACATGCCCACACTGCAACCTCAGTACCCCACAACATGTTGGTCTGTCCCAGAGACAGCCCCTGGTCACAAGAGGGACCAAACTGCCCAAGAGAAGAGGGATGAGTGAGTAAGGGCAGAGCTGGAGAGTTCTCCTGCTCCTTCTTACAATTCTCCTAACCTTTGTCCAAAAGTTTTAACAGTACTGCCATGACTGATGATACCATAATATCATCCTGCTGTTTGTTATCAGCAGCGAGGTTCAAATGATATCATTCCTCCTTACCTGCAGGCATATTCCAAAGTCTGCTGGAGTCCTTTTATTAGCATCAATTAGCATGAGATCAGAGTTTATGATTGCATTTCCCTAGAGGTGTAAAAGCTGCTTGCACTCCTTCTCTTCCTTTTTTGGGATGCTCAGCCTGATCAGAGGGTCTCCTCTGCAGGAGAGCAGTAGAAGTTGCATTTGCATCTCCAGAAGACTTACATGGTTTCTTCCCACTCACCAGGCCCCTTTCTCACAGCAGCTGCAGAGCCACTGGTGTGGCTCCTTCCCACCAAGCCAGATTCTGTAATTGCGGGATTCACCAGAGAATTAAAATAGATTTTTCCCACAAGTCCTTAAAGAAATCAGTGCTTACTCAGCAGGAAACAAGCTCGAGATCATATAGCTGTCTTGCAGGGGTAACCTGTCATATAAGCCTCTATAAAGAGGATACGCCAGGCCACAGAGAGAGCAGGAGAAACACACACTGCACGGTACAGAGGGTAGGTGCAGCAGTCGGTTTCAGATGATGATTACTGTATTCAGCAATGTACTTCAAGTGCCATTTACTGGGAAAACCTATTAATAAATGGAGAGAAAGGCCATAATAAACTAAAGAGCAACTGCTTCGCAGTTCAGAGAGTAAATACAGTGCCCTGGGCAAGGAAGCAAAATGGCTCAGTAACAGCTTGGCACAGACCAGTTCAGGCCATTGATAACTCTGCTCATCACAAAGAGAAAAATCAGGATGATGAGAGAAAATAAAGAAAAGAAAGAAGAAGAAAAGTGAGAGTGAAGGCAGACAGAGAAAGCCGAGCTTTAGAATAAGTGCATGCATTACCTTCTGACCCTGTCTGCCTATAGTTAGAGAGCAAGGAGGCACACACCTTATTAAAAATCTCTTAAGGAACCCAGATCCTTTCTCTGTAACCTTCACTTGTAGTGAAGTAAGGTCATATATGGTTCTGAAAAATTTTCTAAAAATTTTCATTAAACATCAGAAGTAATAAAACATTATGAAAGGAACACAAGCATTATTTCTAGTGTAAACTGCAGGTGGTTTACTTCTCAGAAAGTGCTTATGAGTTACACTTTTGCTGCAAAGAAGATCATTGGCTTCTGAAGTGTTTGCACGTAGCTCAAAACTTGAAGCATTTCTTGGTGAAAGGCCTGTCTTCTCTGAAAATTCTGAAAGTGGTAATGAAAAAAAAAAACAAAGCAGGTATCTTTCTCCACTAAGATTTTTTTTCTCATGGACCTGAAATCAGGATGCTGTCTTTGCAGCTGAGGTAAAATATATCATAGGGGGGAAGTAGGAAAAAAAATACCAAGGAGTCCAAATAGTTCCTCGCCTTCCTCAGAAGTGATATTCTTCATCTTCATTACTGTAGCCAGGAGCCTCTTGAGAGCAATGGATTTAAGAAGCCAGAGACTCCCATTTCTAGTGAAAGGAAGGGCAATTGAAATGGATAAACGGGACCTCATGACCTTTTGCCATCCAGATTTTGCATTCAGGTAGTTCCATCATTTTGCTGGGAATCTCACAATCAATGGTTCCAGCACTAGATGTGTCAGAGCTGTTATTATTTGATATCCAGCTGAGGTATTATAATATCCTCTGCACGGGCACAGCACTGTTCTCTGTGATCAAAAGCAAGCCCTGTGATCAAAGGTACGTGTTTGAGGATCTTTGGCTCCTTCTAGAGAAAAGCACCAGCGATATCCTTACTTGAGTGCTGAATGAATATTCTGCTTACTCTTGCTTTACCTTTAGTGCCAACCATTTTTTTGCCTGGAATCTGTGAGTACTTTTTTTTTTGGTAACTGCCTGTATGTTCTCTAAATTCTTCTGGTACCTCTGTTTCAAGGCAACTGAATTATAGCATTTCTCACAAGGTTTCTCAGCTCTATCGGGTTCAGCTGGTATCCAGTTGATTCTTTTCACAGCAGCCCATATAGCCCAATGTTTTGGATTTGTGTCCAAAACAGTGCTGATAATGCAGAAGTGTTTTAGCTATCGCTGGGCTGTGCTTGCACGGGGTCAAGGCCTTCCCTCTTTCTCCCTCTGCACCCTGAGCAAATAGGCTGGGGGTGGACAAGAAGCTGTGGTGGGACAGCTGACCCCGGCTGACCAAAACGATGTTCCACACCATATAACGTCACCTCCTCAATAAAAACTGTGGGGAAAGGGGAAATTCCAAAGGTAGTTGCTCAGGGGCTGGCTGAGATTCACTCTGCTGGTAGGAGGTGGTGAGTAACCTTGCATCACTTGTGGGTTTTCTTCTTTGCTGTCTTAATCTCAACCCAGCTTTCTTTCACCCGCGTGTATGTTGAGTATTTACTTCGACCGCGCTCAGCACTGAAAAGCCGTCACCTAGCACCGACACGCTTTGTTTCATACGGACGTGCAGCAGCTTGTAACAGCACGCCGGCCAAGACTAACTTTCCAGTGCCACCTGACTGCAGCTAAATATCAGGAATAAGACGGGATTTTCCAATCCCTTCCCTTGCCGGCGCCGGCAGCGCGCACCCTTCCCTCACGCGCGCGGCGGAGCCGGGCCGAGCGGGGCGGCGGGAGGCCGCGGGCGCCCTCTGGCGGCAGGCGGGGGCCCTCCGCCTCCTCAGGGCCCGGCGTGTGCCCGCAGGTCCCGCGGTTAACAGCGCTTCGTTCCTGTAACCCCGTGGAACTGCCTTGTGCACAGTCTGCTTTGGAGACGGCTGCTCCATAGGCTGAATGGAAAAAAATCCGCTGGCGAGAGGACCTGATTTTTTTTTTTTTT
>VZRE01000009.1:1507-145055 GCA_013396775.1 Cephalopterus ornatus | reverse complement strand
CGTGCATGCATGCCCTGAGCGCAACCCCAGTCTTCTGTGCTTTGGTTAGAGCTGCAGAAACTCACAGCTTCTGAAATCCCCTCTTTCACAACCATTTTCAGCTCCTCTTCGACCCTTTGCCTGCTTTCCCCCTCAGCTGTGTTTCATTCCCCCTCACATTTGGTCTCGAAGCATTTCATTGCCTTTATTCACCTTTCCCAGTAATACCAGACCCCAGAATCAGCAAGGTTGGAAAAGACCTCCGAGATCATGAAGTCCAACCTATGACAGAATGCTACCATATCAACCTGACCATGGCTCCCAGTGCACATCCAGGCTTTCCTTAAACACCTCTAGGGATAGTGACCCATGTATAATCAGCCTTCTGTGAAGAAATTCCTCCTAATGTCCAACATAAACCTCTCCTGGTGTACTTGAGTCTATGTCCTCTTGTCCTGTCGCTGATTGCCTGGGAGAAGAGACTGACTCCCACCTGCCTACAGCCTCCTTTCAGGTTGTTGTAGAGATTGATAAAGTCACCCCTGATCCTCCTCTTCTCCAGGTTCAACCCCAGCTCCCTCAGCTGCTCCTCATAATCTTGTCATGGGAGACAGCTGTGTCCAGGCCTTGCCTCCCTGCAAACATCATTCCTGGTATTATCTTAAAGCCTTAAAAAACCCCAAACCCATTGTAATGGGATTTGCTTTTCCTGTCACTCTCCACTACCCACCACTGCCACTCGCAGGCTGCAGCTCCCCCTCCCTGTGCCTCTGGGGTCAACACCACGTTGGGAGAAAACAAAGGGGGTGAGAGGAGAAGTGAGGAAACAGGATCAATGCAGGACAGCGGTCATTTAAAAAAAAAAAAAAGAGGGGGTATTTTGAACCCGGGAAAGAAGAGATAAGGAGTGAGATGAGACCAGCACACTGATACAGGGGAAAGCAGAGCTCTGACATCTGCTTCTCCACATCATAAAGAACAAGGTAGGGGACAGACAATCACATGCAGGTGAAGAATGGTTGAACCTCCATCGATGCTTCCTGTACTGTCCTTCCAGGCCCACCTTTGTTATTCTTATCACTCCTATTCTGTAAACTCCCGAGGAGGCCTATTGCTGTCTGAAGGAGAGAGAGAAAGAGAGAGAGATATTAAGGATATTTGGGTGTGGAAGAAATACCCTCAAGAAAGACCAAGTGAGCTTTTCTTGAGCAGCCCAGCAGCACCTCAATGGAACTGTAACCCAAACCCTGGTCCATGGAGGTGGAATTCAGTAGCAGCCTCACTCTTTGTGGGTACATGAATTCTTCTCTGCAGTTTTCAGACTGTTTCTGAGTATCTAGAGAGGATGGGAATTTTTGACCCAGGGTCTAGTCACAGTATTGTGAATTACAGTAAGTTCTTCTTTTTAACCATAGTTCTCCCCTTATTTCCCTCCCCCATGACATTACTACAAGTTTTAATTTATTTTTTAACAAGCTTGAAATTTAAAAAAGGGGAAAAAAAGTGACTTTTTTGAATTTAATGAGTTCACACACCAGAGGCAATATGCTGTCCAAGTACAAATGAGAAGTGTTCCAGATGCCTCCTGTGCCCCAAAACCACATGTCTGGATGTGTCCCGAAAAGCCTGTACACAAATGCAGCCTGAAGTTAAGTATACTTAAGCTACCTGGTGTGCCGTTCCCATTGGAACTTCTTACAGTGTTAACACAGGGGTGACGAGTCCCCATGGGCATGGAGTGCTGCTCCCTGGCATGGGTTGGGTTCCCAGGGTTGACAGTGCTGCCTGGAGAAGCCTGCTCCTGTCCCAGCCTGCTGCTTTGACAAATGGTTTTTAGCGTGGCTCTGGATCCATGCATTGAGCTCCTCCTGTGGCTGCTTCCCTGTGAGCAAAAGCCGCAACAGCAGAGACTTTGACATATAGTGCAGTGCGGGGGCCTTTAAATAACAGGCTTTATTGCTCATTATTTCCACAGCCACCTCGCAAGAGAAAACGTAGCGCATTGAAGGAAATGCTGATGCAGGCGCAATTGCTCGGGCCTGACCAGCATAGTAAGAAGAGAAGACACGAGAATTTACAAGATGCAGATCCAAAACACACTTGCACAGGTGACTAAAGGGCAACAGCCTGTGTTTCACAGAGCAGGACCATTTCCCTCCCTCTCCCAGACACCCATTTCCAGTTTGATTTGGCATGAATAGCAACTAGGAGGGCAGAGCTGCACTGGAAGTCAGACAAGCTCTCCTCATATGCATAAATACAAATTCAGGTACCAAACTTCAGACTCTAAAGAATTAAAACATAGCCACTGCACTGGAAAGCACAAGCAGCACATGCCAGGAACAGCAGCACCACTGTGCATTAGGCCATGTTGGTGTGTCCCCCACGTTCCCAATTTTAAGTAAGAGCCGTACCTACCTAGAATAAACCGGTCTGACTGATGCGAACACTCTCAAAGCATCAGCAGAGATTCCTTGCAGCCCAGAAAGAGCTGGACTAGCTCAAGTTTGTTGATGGTAATTTGTACCAGCTGCTCAGGCTTGTGCTCTCCAGGTGCTGACATTTACTGCACATCTAGTGAGCTTGAGAAGACCCTTCTCAGTCTCTTCTGTGGTGGCTGAGCCCATCACTGTTTCCTTTCACAAGGTACTGCAGGCTACATTAGAAGCAGCCTTGCTTAAATTGAGAAACTTATTTTCCCTTTCCAGGAAAAAATGGTCAGTAAGTACATTCTCCAGCTAACAATGCATTTTAACCTATTTTGGTCTTGGATGACAGAGTGACAAATATATTTTACGGTTTTATAGATAAGTTTTACAAAAAGAAGAAAGAAATAAAGAAGACACCATAACACAACACACAGGTGGAGAAACTCTGCACTAGCTAATCCAGCTGTTGTAGATTTACAGCCGTTTCTGAGCTTAGATCATTCACTAGTGTCTCTCATATCATGACCCAGTAAACTCCTCATTTCCAGCAGAGCACCTAATTGTGCAATTACCTGTTAGCTGTTTAATAGGACACGTGATTTTAAATTAAACAATTAGTTAATTGGTTTGCTGGACAGGCACAGACGTTACAGCTTTAATTACTCTTTCTGAGTTGCGGTCTCAGCCAATTCTAGGCAGCTGGGAGAAAGGGCTGGTGACCTCCTGTTACCAAAAGTTTCATGTCCACCTAGAAATTCCTTGCAACAGTTTCTGCAGTGCTCCCTGCTTATTTCAGGGAGTCTTCAGACAGAAGGCTGAAAAAACAAGCTGCCAGTACTCACTGATAAAATGAGCCTCCTGAAGGTTTATGTCCTGATGCAATCCCATCACCCGGCAGTGCTGTGCAGGGACATCCGGTGGTTATCGTGCGACTGCAGAAGCTATTTGCCAGACACCAGATGCAAAGTGTGGCCCTGTACTTCAAGCAGCCCACTTCAGCTCTTTGAACATCCCTCTGGCCATCCCCAGGAAGGGAGAACCTGAATTAACAAGGCTGGAAACCTAGAAGCTTGCGCACGAGTCACTAAACTGGGAAAGGTCAGCAACAAATCCAGGTCGGTCTTACCCTCCTCCATTAAGAGTTGTTGTTGAGGAGCCACTGGCCTCCTCCAAGGTGAACCTCACAGTGAGAATCAGGTACAGCCCAAAAGGGAGGTATGGCAATTGCCAACAAGTGGTTTCAGCATCTTAACGTCTACTTAAGCCTTTCAAAGCTCAGCTGGGACTTAACAAAGAAAGGAGAGGGAGCACATGAAATGAGGGCTCAGGCTAAAAGGAAAACCAGACCTGTATTTGCAGCCAATATCCACCCTCCAATTGGCACCGTGGGATGGAGCAGAGCTCTCGACAGAGCTGCACACAGCAGCTCTGAGCAGCCTTCTGTGCTTCGGCGAAGCATCTGAACACAGATGCTCTTCTGCCCTAGGAAAAAGATACATCTCGCAAATCTAAACATGTCACCTCAAAGGGAAAACTATTTATTATTAATGATACTATTAGTGCTGTTTTTCCAAGAGACTGAGGAGATTAAATAATAGGATCTGAAAACTAACCAGATGTTCAGCCAAACTAGAGAGAAGACATACAGACACACAAACTTTGCAGTGACTTAAAACAGTTTAATGTAATTCCAAGACAAAGTGTGATTACATTTCTACACATATACAATATGCATATGTGAGTTGACAAATTCTGATTAATAACTCGTTTCACCTCAGAGACCGAAAAAATGATCAAAAAGAAACCGTGAATAACAAGCTATAACATAGTTCACCACAACGGGACCTCCTTTCTCACCCTACAGTTAGTAATATTACAATTAAAATAACTATATTTTTCTATAATGTATTTTCTGTTAAAATCATCTCATAAATTTACAATGCTATTATTAGTTTCCAAGACTAATATAAATTCACTCCATTTTTCTACAACGAAAATGATTATTAATTAGAAGCACACAACGTCATGATGAAAAACACAAGCATTTTTTTTCTTTTAGTAGCAAGAACTTGATTGGTTAAGAATTAGTTTTCTTGTAAAACATTCTAAAGCCAAGTAAAATATCCATTCTTATAACATACCTATAATATGAGACTAAGGAATAGGTTACATATAGGTCTACAACACATCAGTTTGTTTTTGTTTTTTCTTTTAAAAGAAGAAAGACGTATTACTAAAAGAAAAAAAAAGAAAAAAGAGGAAGGAAAGAAAAAAAGAAAACAAAAAGGGGACAATTCACATAGGTAAAAAGCAGTACACAAGAAAATACTGTTGCACACAATAATTTTCACAAAGATTAACATGGATTAACACTCTTATTACAGAAACCGTACAGTGAAGGAACACAACGGCTCAGGGCTTTCGTGGGGTTACTGGGCTGAGATGATACTGTAGAGAAAGAACCACTTGAGATCCAGAGCTGGGGCAGGGGCATCTTTTCTCTTGTGATTACAATAGCATTTCACAGCTCCGCCCCCCCCCCTTAATAATTTTGGTGCAGTGTATATTAACTTCCACTTTCCATCCAGAGTACGCTGGGCTTGTGGGCAGTTGAAAGGCATAAAATGTTCCCTCCATTTCACCCCTTCCGTTTTTAAAAGGATTTTACAGCTCATAAAAAAAAAATGTTTCACCCATTGGTTCATTTTTAACTACCCAAAATCTAGACTTTTCACCTTCCAAGATGCCCCTCCTTCTTCTCTCTTTCTCGCTCCCTCTCTTTCTCTCTCTCTCTCTCTCACACACACTCCTTTATTAAAGCTATTAATGACACTTCCTCTCCTTTCAGAAATTGGATTTGGTATGAAATATACAGGCTACATTCTGGTTCTGCCCAAGTAGAATCTGGTACCCAAAACGCCTTGATTGCTTTATTGGTGAAACATGGGATGTGGAGATCCTTTTTACACCTGAAATGGTTGTGCCCTGGAACATCTGTGGAAGTTTCATTTAAAAAATACAGAGCAAAAAAATATAAAAGAAAATTTAAAAAAATCAAACACATAAGGGATAACGGGGGAAAAAAAAAGTCAGAAGTGTTGTATGTAACCACGTGAGGTGGGAGCATTCAGAAGCGCTTTTTTCCTTGTGAGGGCAGAGGTGCTATATGTAACCATCCAGATCCTATGGGATGTGCGTTGCCAGTGCTGGAAACCCCTTCTTCCCTAACAAGCTGCAAGCCAAAGTATTTATCAAGACTCTCTGGCTCCTTCATTTGAGTGTGCTGGTATTTGCGAGTCTGACTCCTTCCCAAAAGAACAGGAGACGAGGCAGGAGCCAGGGGCAGCAAAGCCTGTGGATTGGGTGGCGGTGCACGGTGAGGGAGAGTGGGCTTTTTCCAGCTGGCCCGGGTGCTGCTGACAATCCTGGCTTGCCGTATGATACCTTATCGCTTTGGGAATGTGGACAGCGGGGCGGGCACGGCCCCGGAATGGTGCTGCGGGAGGAGGAGGAGGCAGCTTGCACTCCCCCGGCCTCACCGCTGCTGATTGTACTGGGAGCAGCACAGGTGCCCAGGGGCAAAGCATCGCCGGCTGCTCCTGTTCACGACCTCTGCTCTAAGCTGACTGATACAGCCCCGCCAGGCATGGTGGAAACACGTAAGGAGCCCTCCCGTGAGTACACGAGCTCCTCTGCTGAAGCCAAGATGTACATATATGTATTTTTAAATGCCCATTCCTGTACTTTCATGACCTCAAAGTCCCATTTTGCCCAGCAGACATTTATACCATGTTCATTGTTTACTCAAGTGAAAGAACACAACAGAAGAAACTAGACAGGCTAAGTGAGACCAGGGAGTGGGGAATGTGATATATCAAAATGCAAATTACAGGGTAACAGCAGCAGAGAAACATCATTATTGGGAACTGGCATGGGCTGAGAAAACAGAGTTGACAAGGAGATGGTCAGTGAACTTTGTATTTTGTTTACTGGTTTAAAACATTTCTGTGGTGGTAAGCATCATTTGTAAGAAAGGGGTGAACAGATGAAAGCCAAATTACAGCATTGCCTCTGAGAAGCTCACACACACACACACACACACACACACAAACACACACATGCCCACAAACACACCCTCAACCCCACCCCCAAAAATAAAACAGGCATTCACTAACTCAGGAATTAATTGTTTGGCTAATGATTTATCAACAGTACAATACAATCCTTCCTTTGAATATCCTTCATTCTCCTGATGTGGGTATCTTCATCCAGATGAGGATCCTACATAGAACAGTGAATTTCGTGTCGTGATCCCTGCTTCAACCCAGGGACGCCTGATAAAGCACATTATTAAAACAAGCAAACAAACAAATAGCTTATCTGTTGAACTAAATCTTCAAAGTGGGTGGAGTGTTTTTTCGATCAGACTTTGGAATACAGTGGATTACTTCATCTCTGGACTGACTTTCCAACACTATGTTATATCTCAAAACAGAATATACATATTAAAAACACACTTGTACTTTTCCATTTTTAACGGGTGAAATTAAAAAGAGGCAGCTGTATTGAGTTTTTGAAGGTGACACTTATAAACACAAGATTTCCCTTAAAAAGTACCAGTTTAAATGTAAACTATAAAACACTGTAATAACTATAAAATGTAGCCAGAAAACTGTTAAGTAGCCACAGTCTATTATTCAGTTCACATTGGTTTAAAATGTGACTCATTAATATCTTCTAGAAGGCCAAAGCATTTTACAGTAGCTATAAACATATATACTTACATGTGCATTTTAACATCACAATTGATTAAAATACATAAAAGAGTAATCTATTCCTTGGTTTAAATTTTTTTTTTCTTTTTAAAGATTCACTGTCTTCAGAATTCACTCAAGCAACAATGACCAGGGTGGGCATTTATCGCTATTCCGCCCCTATGGAGTTCAGAGTCTTTGAATCAAAGTTCAAGCTGGCTACATGATTTCAAAAAGGCTAAAACCAGGATGAATGCCCACATTTGAGGTAATTATTGCCATTAGGTCACAGTTTGCGTAATGTAAGTGTATTTAAATCCTTCTTTTAAAAAAACGAAGGTATCCCACAGTACCAGGGGATACCCTTTGAAGCAATCAGAATCCAGAATCCTGATCAGTGGGTTTGCTTCCAAAGGAGCCGGCGGTCCCAGAGCACAAGGCACTCCTGGGACAGTCGCTGACCAGCCTAGAGCTCAGGCGAGCAAGCCTGCAACAAGCCTTTTTTTTATTTTTTACTTTTTTTTAAAGAAAAAGAAAACAGAAGGAAAATCAGAGGTGCCATAAAATAGATGGATAACATTTCTGATCAGAATTCCAGACCGAAGCTTTTCTATCTGTCTTATTCCTTTCCAAACAGTTTGCTAGAAAAATAAAAAAAAAAAAAATCAAAATACATCGGCTTAAATATTAACTCTATGCCAGCACTGCAAAAACTCCTTGGCTATGTTCTGAAAGTGGGATAAGCTTTGCTTTTGCTGAGCATTGTTGCCCCATTGCTTTCTGTTTCAAGAGGAAACCTTGTTTGAAAGAAAGAAAAGGAAGAAGGAAATGAGGAAGGAAGAAAATGAGAAAGGAAATAAGGGAGGGAGGGAGGGAGGAAGGGTGGAAGGAAGGAAGGAAGGAAAGAAGGAAGGAAAAATAATCCCTGGCTGTCAGAAGTACACACAAGTATTTACAAGGTTTGTGTGAATCTGCACACAGTTCCCCTCACAGCAAAAGAGTTAAGAACAGAGATGTCACAATATTTATCAGTGCAGTAAAAAATATCATTTTTGGAAAAAAATATACCTTTAGTATTGCCTTTCTTAGATTAACTATGATAAGCAAAAGATTAAAAACAAAAACTTTATCTTCAAACACACATGAATAGTCTGTTATAGCAGCACTGCTAAAACTGGAAGGACAAAGCTAACCCGTAAATGAGAAACAGGAGTTTCAAACCACAAATGCCGAATGCAAAGCCTCCTAGTATGCTTCCTAAGACTTCTGAAGAACCAAGCCAATCTACCATTCAAATTTCACTCTCAACACACACAAATGCCCTAAACCCACGTCTTCCCACTGAAAGCATTTGACACACGCAGAGCTCACCTCAGTTTACCTCCAGACGGGTTCTCACACCTCCACCTGCATCAGCAGCTCCTCACAGGAAACTAACTACCGCCTCTGGGGTCATTCCCAGCGATTACTTTTGCCCCAAGGGAACAAGACACCTTCGGCACAGAGCCCTGGGTTGGCAGTGTTCCCCTGCACACTGCCCGGCCTTACTTCCAGGGGCTGCCCCTGCAGTGGGTCTCTGTGTGCCCAGGGTGGGTGTGAGCATGGTGGCATCACAGCAACACACACTGTGTCCCCGAGTGATGGGAAGGATGGACCATGGGGGTGGAGACCAGCCTGGAAAGCCCAGTGCCTCTCATCCAATGCAGTACTCCAGCAAGGAGCCTACACACAGCCTTTGATAACAAGACTGCCACCATCTCTTCGAGCACCGCTGTGAAATGGTGTAAAAATGGTGTAAAAAACCCTCACTCTGCAGCCCAGGGTAAAATTCTCACCATCATCAGAGGCAGCTTTGTTGGAGTACGGCAGTGGGAGAACCCCAGCAGCACAGACTCATCTTATCCTCCCTAAGTCTGGAGGGAGCAAAATGATTTGTAGGCACATAAGTGAGCCTCGAGAAGTGAGATGGCGACTCCTGAACTTCAGACACAGGCTCTTCTCACAGGAGCACTGAGCGGGGGGGTGATATAGATGAGTGCCCAGGACCACAGATTTTTTGAGGCTCTCACAGCACATGGGATCACAGCAGGGACAGCTGTGTCAACAGGAAGGGGGAAAACATTTCCTTCCCACATTTTTCCCTTCTGCATTGCCCATCCCCTGCACACCTTGCATACAGGTATCCAGGATTTGGCCCACCAATAGCACTGCAGTTCCCTAATGAGCTGATTGCCAAGCCATGGAAGAACACAAGCATAAGTCCAACACCCTTGCCCAGCTGTGCCTGTCCTGACCATGGCATCACTGCCTGGGGTCCAACCCACAGAACAAACCCAGCATCCTAAATCCAGAGAAGGAGACACTACAGAAGCATGCAGAGCATCCAGAAGCTTATCCCCACTACACAGCTCACCATTTCCACACTGCATTGTCACCACTGAAACACTTAAATCAATGAGAACAATAACGAGAGAAGAAAAACACTTTTGACATCCCCTACAGTTTAGGATAGCAGCAATATTTAGTGTGAATTTCTCTGCTCATCAAGCTAGTACTCAAAACAATGGCAGAAACTTGAGAGAGAGAGAGAAAAAGAAAAAAAAGGGAACAGAAAAATGGAGTTCCATGGCATATCCTCATTGCCTGGTGCTCATGACTCGTGGCTTCATTTAATTTCTGGAGTAGGTGGGGGTCTCCTCTCTTTCTTAAAAAAATGTATCTTTGGTTAAAGAAAAAACCAGGTTTATTGCCCTTCAGATTTGCTAACGGAATTGCCTTCACACCAAGCTAAAAAGACACAATTCCTTGAAAGTATAAAAAAAAGGAAAAATGTCACAGTCAGAAGTGTCCCTTTCTTGGAATGTTTTATATATTATGACAAAACTATTAGAGAGAGAGTAAGAGACCTGCCAAGGCCCAATTTGTTGGGTACAAGCAGGTAAAACTCTGCCGAGGAAGATGCAATTGCATTTGCTCTCTCAAATGACTGGATTTGACCCAATCTACAGTGGGAAGTGCTTCCATTTGGGTTTTCCAATCTGCTCACATTGGCAATTCTTTCCCCTCCCTCCTGCATTCTGGCTTCACAGCAGAAAGCTGAACATCCACCTCTGAGGAGAGGCAATGTCCGTGCTTTCTGCACAAGAAGAATGCAAGACAAGATGATGGGAGAAAGGACCACTTTTTCACTGTGTCAGCCATAAGCCACCCATAAAACTTCCAGCATCTAAACATTCGCCTCCCTCCTCAAGTTTCCATGCCATTTACCCCATGCACACAAGGAACACCAACTGAACCAAACCATGCCAATCCCATTTCCTCTCCAAAGGATTCTGCAAACAAAACAAGCTGGCTGTTATGTGTGTGGTACTGACAGCATGCAAAGCCTTTGCTGCCTCTGCTGAAATGACTGTTTCCCCTGTGACTAACCGCACCTTTATCCATACAATGCCTTTGTACAGGTGTGAGGGAGGAGGTGTTGCTCAGCTCCCTCATACCCCCCAGAAAATAGCTCTCACACAGTGTTTCACCATCAAAGCAATTTGATGGTTCTGCTGTGCATCTCTTGCAATCAGCATCCCATCACCACAATCACCTGACCACCTACAGCTGGCAGACCAGCAGCTTCAGGATGGACAATGTGAAAAGTGGCTCCTCCGATAGGCACTGCACCACCCCTTCTCACAGCCATCCCGTGCCGTTGTAACAGCTCCACTGCCAAAAGCCCCTCAGAATCAGATCTGAGCCCACATGGGAGAGCAAGTCAGATAGGAACACAGGGAAAATGCAATTAGTACAAGTAAAACATTACTGTGATTTCGCTAGCCCTAGGCTAGAGGAGCACATAAACAAGTATTTAACTTGAAGGGTTTAAGTCTGTTCTTTAGTAAAGCACTCAAGCGCATGATTAACTTTCAGTCTCTGCTGAAGTCCTGTAATTTTTTAATGGAATTTAAATTCAGTCACTGCTTCCCCCTGTTCTGACAGAGCAGGTAATGCAATCGAAACCATAAATATCTAAACTGTAGCAACCAGAATAGCTTAACAAAATTCCACAACAAATAATCATAAAAGAAGGGAAAATCTACATCAGGAACAAACAATGACAAAAGAAATCAAACCAAGCATCCTGGCCCTGTGGACATCTTCAGTGAGAGTGGAAGAGCAGGGGAGGAACACTGCCCTGTCTGCAGCCATGCTTTACCCACCTGATGCTATCCATGTGCACCAGTGTGCTTTATCCAGTGATGGGACTGAGCCGCATGCGCAGCTGCCGTGGCTCCTTCAATACCCCTGTTTCTGGAGAGCCACCTACCTGCTTTCTCCTTCAGGAAAAACAAACCCTTAACATGTAGTGTGGCCTTGGACTCATCGACAGGGCCCGATGATCGTGGCCTGGAGCACAAATAAGTCTTAATCTTATATAAATGTCCTATCAAACTGAGTGGTGGTGAGCTGGATCCTGGGGCACCAATGTCCTTACCTGCCCTTGATCCAGCTGTCCTGACTGATCATTATGTTAGCTGCTGTTGGGTTTTGGCCTCTGAATGAATGTTTCTGGACTTATTCTTAAATGCGGATATGACCCAGAGGATAATTCCTGCTCCTCAAGGCTGTAACCACACTCACTGAGTGGCCCCACACCCCCCCAGGTTAGTGGCAGAGTATTCATCCTCGGAATAATTTCGTTTCTCCTTCTTCCTGCAGTTCTCACAATCACAGCAACCCTTCCAATGCCACTGATGAAGAGAAATAAAATTAAGAACAGTAACAACAATACTAAGAGAAAAAAACCCCTACAAAGTTTAAGGAATGCGTGTGCAATTAAAACCCAGAGTAAAATACAATAATAATAAAATAATAATCATAATCATAACAACCATACAATAAAATAACATTATCTTTCCTTTTCATGACATAAGCAGCATGACGCTCTCACTCCCAAACTGGTGGGAGAGGAGAGGAATGCAAGAGAGAGAGAGCAGGCCTTTATTTTCCTGCCTCAGGTGAAAGGGGACATGTTGTCTTTCCAAAGGAAGAGGGGGTAAGGTGCATAGGCTGCTGGGAGATTGCATCCTCATCTACAGTATATTGAGCTGGAATGAAGGATGGGCAGGAAAAGAAAACTGTGCAAGGGTAGCCCAGGAACCAGAGCTGGCAACCAGAGAGGTTATTTGGTGGTTTGCCAGAAGACAACAGCCTTGTTGAACAGCCTATGCATAGTGGGATCCCTTCATCTTCCAGGCCAGCCAAACACCTACCACAAGCCAATATATTGGTGCTTGTCTTTCTGTCAGCTTTTCTAACCTGAGAGAGCCTTCTTCATCACTTCCACTCAGTGAAACCATCCCTTACCACCCTGCCAATGAACCTGCTATTTTCCAGCATCTTGAAAAATACCTGACTACTTCATGCTCTAGTTACAGGAAAATGTAGAGTGGAACCGAGTAGCCACACAGACTTCAGCTTTCACGGAAATGTTCTACCAAATTCCCTTCTCTCCTTCCTCCTCAGGACATACACATGCATAGGTACTCTTGAAACATTTCCAAGTAACCGATGCACCAGTGAAACTGCCGCTACCAGGGAAACTCCCCTCTGAACCAAACCAGCTACAGGAAAGGCTCTCCTTACAAACTGTTGGAAAACAAGATGACCATGTAGCATTCCTTCGTGTGGAGGACTGCAGCACCACCGTGCTCTCCAGTTCCAAGGTCACTCTGCCGCTGCAGGCAGTTTTTCGAGGCGTAGGTGAGAAGAGCGGAGGGGAGGCACACAGTGTCACAGCTCTGTTAGAGTGGGTAAGGCTCGATGTAGTAAAACACTCTTTTCACTTAAGAAACCTGAGATTGACTCTCAACTGGATTTTCTCATGCTTTCTTTGGGATTCCATCCCTTTCCTGACCCCTTCTCATCCGCAGACACAGTGAGAGATGTTGGCAACAACTAGTGTTTCCCACTTTCAAGGGCTAAATGTTTGTTCCCATTTCAGACACACAACCAGGAAAACCTGATGATGAGGGCAGATGCTGTCCTCCTACTCCATCAAGAACATCGTCAAACAGCAGAATGAGAATTCAGTTTACGGGGAGGAAACCTGCTATTTCAACAGGACAGAAACAAACCAATCCAGAAACAAATCCCCAGACCCTCTGGGAGTCACCCTGGGTCTCACAACTGACCCGGTCACTTCCAGCCCATCCAGTGCTTGACAAAACACTCAGTTATACACAATTCTGACCCCAATGAGCCTCCCCAACACCTCGCCAAGTGAGCTAAGATTGACGACATGGGTAAAAAACCCAACACCACCAGCAGAAGGAGAAAATCGGCAATAACAACCCCAAAAAAAAAAAAAAAGGAAAAAAAAAAGAGAAGGAAAAAGAGCTGAGAGTAAATTCCGACTAGCCTCAGTCAGTTTCTAGGAGTACCAGTGGAAGTAAACCCTTAAACCGCGTCTGTAGTTCGGTAAGGCACTACGAGGGAATGATGTAAAACTAAGACTGTGACAGTTGTAATGGCTGTGCCGAGGAACACACCACAGAGAGAAGGCAGCATCTGCACGCACACACACGCACACGCACACACACGCACATACCTGGACAATCACATTTGTTACATGCCTATGTTATATCACTTTTCTTTGTGCAATCACATTGAGGAATAGTCTATTGGTATCGTTGAAGTTCAACACAAAAGAGTAAAAAGGGGTATGACCTGTATAGTGCTACATTCTACCGGGGCTGGGGGCTGAGGGCTGGGGGCAGCTAAAATGTCTCCTTCTATACTAAAACGGCTAGGGATTAAAAAGGAACATTTGAAAAAAAAAAACAAACAAAAAAACAAACACAACTGAAATTCAACATACATTATTAGAAATTTTGTTTAGGAACAGCATTTCTCAGGGATTTATCCAGTGTGTTCAAGAAAAGGGAGAAACACCCCCATTGCTTCTGCTCTCAACCAGTGCTGTGTGGCCTGATTTGCCCAGGTGTGTTTAAATGTAGCAGTGTTAGGTCCAAATTGAGAGCACTGGGACAACGTTTTATCCTCCTACCTCAGCCTCCTTTACCCACTTTCTTTTTCCATTAAAAATCCCTCAAAACCTGTGTATACTTTGGGATTACGAAAACCACTGCAAAGATGAGGTATAAACCCTTCGAAAACCTGGATAAATCCCTAATTCATATATCTATAGGATTAAAAACCTAATGGATTTCATTTTAGGTGTTTTGGACAACAAATTTCTAAATGTAGCTCACTATTGGATGAAAATAACCTTTAAAAGTCTGTTGGTGAAGTTCTTCAAAAGACAGGACCCACTGGAGGGTCCTTCTGCTTCTCTCTTTCTCTCTAGTTTGGTGCAGAATGGTTGGTTTTTTGTGGTTTATTTTTTTTCTGTTCTTTTTTTTTCCATTTTCTTTTTTTTTTTTTTTTTTTAAATAAAAACTGTAGAATTGGTTCTCCCCCTTCTTTCCTCTTTTCTTCCTTAAAAGTCTCCTTCGTTCAAGTTTCACACGAGCCTCCCATTGCATTGTTAAGTTTCTCATGTTCTTCAATACAAAAGCGGCTGCCTCACTCCCCCCGGGATGGGTGCGTCTCTCGCTCTTTTATTCCAGTGTTTAGATGTAAGGGTACTGGTTCACCTTGGTGGGGCTCAGTGGGTATCCAGTGTAGACTGTGGAGGCTGGAGAAGCACTGATATAGGTCTGGTGGGCAAACTGAGCCTGGTACTGGCTCGGGTGGATGGTGGGTGAGGGCAGGACGCGCGGGCCCATGCTGACAGGGACCTGGTGGACGATGCTGGCGGGGTAGGTGGTGTGCTGCACTGCGTGCCGTGCAGACCCTTGGGAGGCCACCAGGTGCGCGACGGTGCCCGTGGAGCCCAGGGCGGCGGGGGCGGTGTATGTGTAGAGGTGGGGCTGGGTGGGCAGGTGAGCAGCGGCCGCCGCGGCCAAGTGGGGATGAACTGTACCATGGCTGGGACTATTGTGCGGGAAAGAGTACGGGGCCTGAGCTATCGTTGGAGTGATGTAGGCTTGCTGTCTCCGGTGACTCCCTGTGCGGTCGGTCGTGATGTGCTGCTGGGCCTGGATAAAGACAGCAACAGTGATAAGCAGTTACAACACAAGAGATGGCTCTTCACCTCCTCAGTAGTGCCTGGGAACCTCCCTGAAGCGCCAGGACAGCCTCAGGGAAGTCTCTTGTGCTCCTCCTGACACCCTCAGCACCACCAGTCTTCCCTTGGAAACGGGTGACAGCAATGGGTCTCTTGCAAGCCAAGGTTCCACACATCATTCCTGTCGTTTCTTACATTGACCAAAGTGGCCCCCAAAAAGGTCAACAGGTCCCTCAGTTTGAGCCACAAGCTGCTGGCACAGCTATCACAAAGACACAGCCTTGCATGCCCAGCTCCCAAGAACATAGAATCATAGAATCAGCTGGGTTGGAAAGAACCTCTGACTGAGATCATCAAGTCCAACCCTTGATCCAACACCACCGTGGTTACTAGACTATGGCACTGAGTGCCACATCCAGTCTCATCTTGAAAACCTCCAGGGACAAAGAATCCACCCCCTCCCTGGGCAGCCCATTCCAATGTCTGATTACCCTCTCTGTAAAGAATTTCTTCCTAATATCCAACCTAAACCTCTCCTGGCAGAGCTTAAGACCATGCCCTCTTGTCTTACTGATAGCTGCCTGGGAGAAGAGACCAACCCCCACCTGGCTACAGCCTCCTTTCAGGGAGTTGTAGAGAGGGATGAGGTCTCCCCTGAGCCTCCTCTTCTCCAGGCTAAACAACCCCAGCTCCCTCAGCCTCTCCTCATAGGACTTGTGTTCCAGTCCCTTCACCAGCCTCATTGTTCTCTGGACCTGCTCCAGCACCTCAATATCCTTCCTGAACTGAGGGGCCCAGAACTGGACACAGTACTCCAGGTGTGGCCTCACCAGTGCTGAGTACAGGGGAAGAATCACTTCCCTGGACCTGCTGGCCACACTGTTCCTGATACAGGCCAGGATGCCACTGGCCTTCTTGGCCACCTTCCACAAGGCCAGCTGATCACACAAAACATGGTTTTTGTTAATGAACTCCCTGCTGACAAAATGTGCTGTGCAGATAGCTCAGGGGAATGAAATTGCCTTGCTATGCCTGCAACAGGCAGTTTATTTTTGCTCAGTTTGGGTGTTTGCAGTTAATAATTTCCTTGTTTAGTAAAAATAACCATGTTATTTTTTAAAGATATAACCCTTGGTTTGATGACTTCCTTCAGGTGTCTGGTGCCCTCATGTAATCTGCTATAACTATTTGAGCACAGGCAACTTCTTGCAGTGGGACAGGAGCAATGCACTTTTTTTCCAGGGATTTTCTAAGTTGTTTTCTTGCACTGCACAATGATGTAAGGAGTTTTCCCTGTCATTTGTAGTCAGAGTATTAAATTATCCATAAAGTAGGAATTAGAAGGCAAGAAGGAAAATGCCCCATGCTATTTCCTTTGACCTTCTCATCCTCTCTGTAAGCACGCCCTGTGCTGTCATTGTGGTCTGAAATGCAACAGCCACACTCCTCCCCAACTCTTGCAAACAGCATCTTGCCCAGTTCCTCCATTTTCACGCAATTTTATTTAAAATTGGTTCGCATTTTTAAATTTCATCTGCATTCGGAGAGGGAGGGGACATTCTTCTCCATCAAATTATTTTTCTTTTTAAAAAACAGCTCTGTTATCCACCTGTGGATGCAAACCATCACTGTCCTCTGAGCTCTCCAGACTTTCTCCTCTTGAAACTTTGGTAACTGCGCTGTAACTTCCTTCTCTACTCTTTTTACTTCACCTCAGGGAAGAGAGAGGCCCCAGGTGCAGGATGTGAAAAGGGTGTTATTTACAGAAGCTCCCGTCTAATCACAGACTATGAAACATTTTGAGAACTGCATGCTTCCAAGAAATGGGATTTGCCCAGTTCTCAGCTCAGGTTTATCACAGGATGGATCAAACTCCTAGGTCATGTATATGCACAATGAAGTCACATGCTCATGAGGTCACGTATAGGCACAGAGGCTTTGCTTCGACTTCTCTTCCGATCCCACAGCTGGGCTGACGCACTCCTCTTGGAAGATACCCTCTCCATGGTTACCTATAGCTAAGGAGAATTCAGTCCTTCCTACATGCTCCTGCTCAACTCTGTTGGGGCCAAGCCACTGCACTTTCCTCTCCTGTTATTCCCACTCACACTGTTATTCTCACTCACATCTGACTTCAGAACATGTGGTAAGAGTACCACCAGCCCACTCAGGGGTGTGATCTGCACTACCTCTGCTGCCTGAGCTGGAAGATCAAGGTCTGCAGTCAAGTAAAAAACAGTTGATAAAACTCAACATGGGGCTCAACTATCACTAGACTGGAATGTGACAGCCCATGCTGGAGGAGCAGTAGGGAACAGCTGGATGATACACCACCAAAATCAGTCTTGGTTGACTTACCTGACTCAGATTAAGAGGCTGCTGCTGCTGGAAATGTGCTCCTGGTCGCTGCTGCCTATAGGCAACGGCTCCAGACGAGCTCCCTGAAGAGTGACCGCTGGTGGAGGTCACGGTGCTGGAGGACTTGGACTTGTAGGAGGATGAGTGGTGACTGGTGGTGACTGTGCCAGGAAAGGAAACACATTTGTAGCTTACATCACATTCTTTTAATTGCTCACCCTACCTTTTCCTCACTGAGTCTCCTCCAGAGTGGCTTTTGGGAGGAGACATACAACAGAAGCAGGGTAAGAAAACTGTTTCTCCTAATTAACAGAATACCTCAGCAGTGCTTTGTATACACGACCAGCCTGTTATCCTAGAGGCAGACAAGCAGACCTGATAACTGGACCCAAAGTAGGCCTGAAGAAGGCTTTACAGACCCTTCAAAAGTGTGAGAAACTGTTCTGCCAGCAGAACTGTACAATGCGGGTACAAATCCCAAGGAGAGGAAGGAAAGTACGGTGTGCACAGCATAAAAAAATCCCTGCCTTGCCTAACATCATGGTGAGTGGGAAGGGAGGGAAAAGGTGCTAGTGGGGAGCTCACCCTTTGAACCTTCGTGTTCACCAGCAGTGCATCAAAAGCAAGGACTGCCAAGTAGCTCAAAGCCAGTTGCTTCAGGCCAGACTTCCACCGTAAACCTCTTTTCAACACATTGCACTATCTAGCATTGCAGAGGTTGCAAACTGATGAGGTTGCAAACCTCATCGGTCCATAATGAAGATCCTGGGGAAACGTTCTTCCCAGAAACGTCAACAAGTTTGGATGAAAATTCACACGTGTTTTCAATCTCTTACCCATTATAAAATACACCTATGGAAAGGCAAGGCAGCAAAGGTTCACACCTGCATTTGTGAGCCTGTAATGTCAAACGCTGAGCTACAGGCTGCATTCTGTTCTTGGGTTTGTACAGAACTAACTGGGTCCGACACTTGCCCCTGTGACTCCTGCGTGAACCAGGGCACATAAATAATGCAATATGGCTCCCAAGAACAAATGTGTCACTTGAGAGAAGGGCAGGAGCACGTTTTTTTTGTTTTTGAAAACAAAACAAACAAACAAACAAACAAAATGAAACTGAACAATGAGATTCTTCCAAGATAAATCATTTATTTCTTACTAATTTTCTTGACGGAAGAGGTGCAATTTACCTGGTGCCAGGCTATCGCACTCTACCAACACCTCACTGGCCTGGGTTTTCAGTGGTGGCACGATGATCGTTCGGGGGTTCCCACTGCAGTGAGTCTCTGGAACCCCTTTGGTGTCGTAGCTGTTCCCGTTATTCTGCCCTGAACGATGTTGCACGGCGTAAGGGCTGTTGTTGCTGGAGGAGTCGGAGTAGGGGGAGTCATGCACGGTGACACAGCTGATGACATTCTTCCTCTGCTTAGACAAGGTGCTGAAACACAAGCAGACAAGTGGAAAGAGTGATCAAGCAATGATCAACTCGAAACCACTAGAAGACTCTGCCTGTGGCAGACTGGATCCATAAAGGCAAAGCACACCCTTCAGTCCTCTGCCAGAGAGGGGCTGCTTAAGCCAAATCCCAGGCTTCAAAACTCACTCGTTACTATTCCAGGAAAGACCTCATGGAGGTCAAGGAGTGAGTAAGACATTGTGGATAGATGTTATATTCACACTGCTTAGAATAGCACTGAACCAGACTGCCAGATTTATTTTCAGACTGCTTTTTATGTATGTGTGCAGTAGAAGCCCAGCACTTATACTATGCTTTGTTGCAAGTCTCACCACCCACACAAAAACGTGGCAGTTTCTCCCAGCCTTCCAGCAATGATTTAATAATAGATGCTATGACTTTTCATGTTTAAATTCCATGAATCTACAAAATACACTCCATTCTATTTACTAATATGGTGCAATGGGCATATATGCTCAATAAGCATCTGAAAATGAGGAATGAATGATAAAGAAATGAGCAACGTATGTAATGCTGTTGACTTTCTTTCCTTTCTCTGAATAGGCACTGGGTCTCCTGACTCTAGCGTGGAATATCAAGGTCCTGCTGCGACTAATCTATCTATGACATCAAAAAAGTGATTAAAAAAGACCATCAACACTTCCAAGATTAGTGCTAGAAGTTCATTAGACTAGACTGCATGAGTACGATTGGGATTTGCTCTGCTATTGTGTCTAATTATTCCTGATGGTTTCTCCTTCCTGTTATGAGCTTGTTTAGGGAGAAAAAAAGAGAGCGAGAAAGAGGAGGGAGGAAGGAGGATGGTGAAGATTTGCTTAAATGGCTCACATCCTTGACAGTGCACAGACCTTGACTACAGAAAATAGCTGTTATGTTTCACTGATTGCATTATGTTGTTATGGCAACTGAAGTTTTTAAAATGATGAAAAGAAATGGATAGCACATAAAAAGCTAAGTAATTAGGCTTAATGGTGGAAACAGCCCCAACAGGAACAGAAATGACATGGAGAAAAAGGAATCTTAACTTCCTGAGTGTGCACTTTAAACAGAGAGAGATCTCTTTCCCATAGAGTGTCCTCTCCATTCTCCCAATCTGCCTAGGCCAGTCCAGGGAAGAGCTGTTAAATCCAGTCTGAGTCTGTGATGGAGCTGTTTGTTCCCCAGTCTCAGCACTGCTTCTTACCCAAGGAAAGCTGAGTGGAGCAGACACCGAGAACAGTTTCGTTCCACAAGGACATTGTTTGCCATATTTATTTTTCACAGTGCTAAAGGAGCACTGGTGGATTCCCTTCCACTTGTCCATTCCTAAGTCTCTCTGTCAGCACTCACAAACTGCAACTCACCACCTCGGTCCCAAGACGTGGGATTGAAAAACTATTATCTTTTCCTTCAAAGAATGCCTTGGGGTGATGCCTTCACAAACAAGTTACCATCACACAGACTTTCCCTGGGCTATCATCACAGGATCCTGGCGTGTCCCAGGGAGGACACAAAACCACGTAGTTCTACCCACAGTGAAAAATAAGTCTCGAGAGGCCTCTGCTATTGTCACTTGAAAAAGGGCAGATGATAGAGAAGGAGAGGGAGCTATTACACAACAATCTGGAATTGGAAAGCGATCCTTCCAGGGGCAGGGATGTATCAACAGGAAAGATGTACAACACCAAACCCTCATATTCTGGCTTTTCACAAGGAGCTGGAGAGCTCTGGATTAGAAATGGAAAGAGCAATAGCATATATTAGATGGACATCGACTGTATGTGAAGAAAGATGTAGCAGTTTGGATATGCTGCTACGAAAGAAGAATATTAAGCCAATAAAAATGACTAATATTGCATCAATATTCCCCTCTCCATCAGTAGAAATGCCTGTAATCACACATTTATGAGTATCCACGCTGCTTGCCCTTTGCAGCTACCCTTGGCTGCCAGTTGGGAAGAGAGATATATTCTTTATCTCTGACAGTTATTACATTTTATAAAGAAAAATCAAGTCACTAAAGAGTTTTCTGACAACTGATAAGGTCTAACTGTTCTTTTACAGTCCCTTCCTTACATAAGTGGCTGAGCTGCTGAACTGGAAATACCTGCTCTCAGCTGACACTTGACATGGGAAGGTTGAGCTGTAGAACTGGAAAGGTAATTTTCTGTGTAATCTGTGCTATTTATTGTTTTAGAATTGACATATTTTTCACCAATTTGATTGAGGGCTTGTCAAAGCAGGGACCATGAGAATTTTTCTCTTTCAAAGTGTTAAAGCTCCTTGGTTACAATAAGAAATTCAAGTGTAACTGTTTGCTTAAACAAGTAAGTGACACCAAATCCAAACCTTTCCAGAGAAAGGGACTGTAGCAGGGTATTAAAATAATTTCATGGATTGGAACCTGAAAAGGACTAGAACTGTGGTCCTGCCAGGCCTTATGCAAGTGCTCAGCAGAACTAACATGTCTCATCTCCCAAAGTCAACTGGGCTATTCCAGTAACAGGGCTAAAGCCCACGGGTAAATATTTGCAGGATTACGGCCCAAGTGATCAGCCTCTTGATTCATCAGGCTGCATCATTTCAAGGACACGAGGAGTCCCATTGAAAGCAGCTGGATTTCTGTCTTTAGGAAAGGTAACAACTGCAGTTAATGTTACAGCAGGCAGAGAAGTCACTTGGGACTAATCACACACACCCAGAGCTCAGCACCTGCTGTACCATAGCCTGCCCCAGAGATTAAGGGTGGGAATTTCAAGAACATCAAAGGCCCAGCTCATGCTGAAAATCAGTTGATTCACAGGCCTAAAGATACACGTTAATCCAAAATGGAGGCTTTCGAAAATTCAACCCAGCAGAGTGGGCATTCCCCCTACTCAAAGCCTTCTTGCTAGTCAGCAGCTGTTCTCCTTCCAGCTCCCTCTAAGGACTCCGCTGCTCTCCCCACCTGACAGTAACCCAGGAGTTATCTGTGTGAGGTCCAGACTGATGTATCGCCTTCCTTGCTCACAAACTATGAGGACTGAGAGCTTTTACCTGTTGACGCAGCACTTGCCTACTCAGCAAGCTTACTGTATTCCTATAACTCAGCCACAGCTTTTGGGGATGTTTGTGCTTACACCGAAAAATACTATTAAAAGTCTTGCCCCCTTCTATTAAGCTCAGTCCAGGCCTGGTAATTGCTTTCCCTCCTGCAAGCACAGTCATGGCAGCATATGTGATTTAGTAGTTTTGGGAGTTGGTGTGTGTTCCTGGTCAGCTTGTGTGCCTGCCTGCATATGTGGGTAGGCGTATTTTAATTCTTCAGAAGCGGGAGTGGGGAACGTTACTGAAGTGGCAGTGAATCCATCTACACAGAATGAAAAGCACTAATCCAGAAAGGCATTTTAACCCTTACTTGCACGGGGCTGTGTCCTCCCTTTTGAAACAGCAGCTGATAAAATATGCATTGCTTTGCACATTTATTTATTAGTTTATGAGTAGTATCCTGTTCCCACCTTGTCCTGAAGAGTTTGTTCTCAAACTTGGACATAAAAGAAAAATTCATATCTGTCCAATGTGCAGACACAGAGCACGACCATGCCTTTAAACAAGTAGAAGCAGGTCTTGGAGATGGCTCTCTAACATAACACCACCCTCCAGAGCTCACAGCAGAGGTGGACATGGGTCCCTATTGTCTCCAGCAAGGAAAAGTCTGATAGAGGAAACAAAAGATTGTCTGTGCACAGGCACCAGGCAAGAAATTAAAGTGGGCATCTGATAATGGAAAGGTGCTGAAGGCAGATGTCGAGAACAACAAATGAGAGCAAATAAAGGAAAGGAAGATGCTGAATTAGGTGTTAATGCTGAAACCACCTCAATAGCCAAGGACAAGGACAGAGACAACTCTTGTAACAGTGCAACTTGAGATGATTTCTACTTGCTGAAGGCCCAGCCCAAAAGCTCAGTATGTGACAGCACTGCATGAACATGATCTTTTTCTCCCATGAATACCTTGAGTTACACCAGAATCACAGAAAAATCAAATGGTGTCTAACTGGGGGCAATTCTTCTGTGTGTGGTTCACCCCAAGAGCTACAAACCTTTCAGTGGGGCTGACACTGTAGCAACATCGTCTGACAGCTCTCAAGGTCACAAACTTGACCTTCCAGTTTGGAAGATGAAGGAAGCCATCACATGAGAGTGCCTTTGAACTGGTGTGTGTATATACAACCAGGGCATGTAAGCTTTACCTCACATTACAAAAACTCTATTCCAAGTGTCTGAAAACTTAGTGACATGCAACCTTTTCAGTTTGCTGCTTCAAAATAATCCACCTATCCTAGGAAAGTATAGAGTCAGCCAACAAAAACCCACACTACAACGGCAATCGCTCTCTTCATGCTGAAATCTTATGCCATGCATAGCTCAGTGTTGAGAACATGCCCCCCTCTCTTCAGCTCAACCTCCATCCTGACCTGTTAATCTGCTCTCACCTTCTTTGTGAATTTGTGATGGTAAGAAATGTTTATCAAGTACTACACTGAGGCCATTTTATTAGGCTACACAGGACATGCTGTAGCTATTTAAGTCATATATTCTGGATTGCTTAGCAGGTTGTAAAGGTCCTGCTGCTGAAGGTTTGCTGACAGAGCTAACTGTCTATCTCTGTTATTTTAAGTATTAGTTGCATGTCATTGGTGTGTCTTCTGGAGATAGAAGGCACCAATCTTTTTACCAAATGACTGTGGTTAGTCAACGTATTGCTATGCAGAGTCAGTGCATTACTATGCACAGCATAACACAGCCACAATAGGCTACATGTCAAAAGAGAATTACAAATGGTGTTTTGCCCCTACCACATGCACATCAGCAAGTTGGCAAAAACACCTGGTTTGTGCCTGCCAGCAAATTCTGTGTGTAAGGGGAATTGAAGTCTTCTGACGTGGGGCCCACCACCATTGCACTACAACGTGAACAACACGAGTAACAACTTGCATCAGCTTATGCCCTATCTCTCACATAGAGGACATTGTATAGTTTACCATCTTAAGAGAGAAGGAAAAAACCACAACCCTGCAAGGATTTTGTTCCAGTGAAGATGGTCAATGAGGCAGTTACTCAGTATGCCGATGCAACAGCTGCAGTCAGCCTGCCTTGCCCAGCAAGACAGTGATTACTGTGAGGATCCCATGGAAAACCAAGCTGGGGAGATGTTACTTATGACACCAGCATAGGCAGTGGCGAACTGAGGGGCTCTCTTGTCTCTCTGGGGTGGAAGCACCCTCAAAACTTACCACCCGAAGGCCATAATTGTACTGTTTTAAGACAAATCATGTTTTCCTTGGCTGCTGCACTCATTGCTTGGAAGGGAAGTATTCTTAGCACATCACAACAGCCACCTCCACTGCCCTTCCTTCCATCCCTTCCTTCTGCCATGCTCTGTGATGAGTCTCTTGGCAGATTGTAGAAATACCCCTCACTGAACCACTAATACAGCCCAATGCATCCCTCCCCAGGACCCCTGTGTGCTCTCCCTCCCAGCCACAATTCCAAGGTGCCGTTGTGTCTCTCTGCTCCACATTTAAGCTGTTGCTTTATTTTTTTCCCCCACTTCTAAGCTTCAGAAATACTTAATCAAGGGAGGATTTATATTTAAACCAGACCAACAGGTGAAGTTGCACCCTGGGGAGTACTTAACCCCTACTACTTGCTACTCGTCGAGTATGTGCTCCAATGACTGCAAGTGCAATGGCACTACGGTCAGTTGGTCTGTCTGCTTGACTTCCCTGCAAGAGCAAGTAGAGAAACTAAAGAGGAATAAATTTTAAAAAATAAATATCAGTCTACTTTCTGTTTCACTTTCTTCAGAGCTTTACAGGTTATACCTGAATTCTTCTATGCAGAATATGGGGTATATTATCTTACAGCACACCAGTGAATGTCTCTTCGGCCTATGAAATCCCTTTGTAAAGGATGCAGAGCTGAGAGTGTACAAGTTCACTGATGATAAACAAACAGGGTGACAAAACTGTTTCCTGTTCATATAATGCATATTTATATGTAAATTTCCCCCCCTGCTGTTTTAAGGGACAAAATGTCACATGCAAAACTTCGTGGGCCTCAGAAACCAGGTAAAAACAATTCCATTCAGTAAAATTTTCCCTCCTTTATTTTGACCATTTCAATTTATTCTTATTAGTTGTTTCTATTTTGAAAGAATAAACCCCTCCATTAAACCAGAAACAAGATGTCTTCTCCTGTAACACTTTCTCCCCTTAAATAAAGGTTAAAACTTTTTGCAGTTTTGAAGCTTCACCAGATTTCACTGTATTATTAGAAAAAATTCAATGTAGCTTGCAAAAAGCCTTGGTTTTGATGAGCTGACTTTTCTAATCAGGAATTTGCCCCCTGAAAATCTCTGACCATCTCTCTGAGGACAGTCCCTGCTGAACTGTCCCTGTGGTTCCTCCTTGGTGACTCTGCCCAAGGCTCAGGGCTGGGGCCCAGTAGATGGCCCCCTTTGACAAGGCTCCACTAAGCTGGTCCTCCAGGGCTCATCTCACACCACCTCCCCAGCACCTTTACCCAACGGGAGCCCAACATTTTCAGATGACTATTGATTTTATAAAGATTACACCAAGCTATGCTCATCAACAGTGCAAAAGGAGCAGTGTGCTGCCCTGCTTTCCTGATCAGCTGGTATTTCATAAACATGTAACATAACACTTCCTACTTTCCAGTAGGAAAAGGAAAATTCTATCCATCTCACAATGATTTTTTTCAGCTTTTTCTTTCACCAATAAAAAAATCTGCATCCCCTGTATGAGAAAAGCTCTCTCTGCTGTTCTGCTATTACAGAAAGGCTTTTCTGATGGAATAAATCCAAGCCGTAGGGCTCCTTTCCTGCATCAGTAGTATAATATTTTTTATCAACATTACCAGTACTGCTTAAACTGAGACTGACCAACTCTTACATCCTCAAAGGATCTACCACTTCTCACAACCACAAGTTGCTCTAATCTCTCTTCACTGAGGAATCAATAAAATAAGCATTTTTAGTCTCATGGGTCAAGGAGAAATTTCTAACCCTGTAAGAAATAACAGAAGGAGGTGCTGTAGCAAATTCAGGAGCTGATCCAAAGACAGTGAAGTTAATGCAAAGTTACCATTGCTATCAATAAGATGTGATCAGGCAGTTACCTTTGATCTGTCCAGTGCCATACGATTTCTATATTCTAACCTAGAAAAAACTAACATTGCTAGGATGTGACCAATAGCATGTTTCAAGTGATTCCTTATTTTTCACCCCCACGCCACAGCTATTGCCCAATATGGTAATATTTGCATATATGGGTGAGACAAAGCATTCTTTGCATGGTTTCATTTTCGACTCAGATCCTGAACCTTTGGGCACTGATTACATTAATGCACATAACTTCACTGTCACTAATGTTTTTCTTGGAGCCAAAAAAAATAGGCAAGTGAGAAAACTTGGAGTATTTTCTTTCATGTGACAAACTTTCAATGAGAAAGACTCCAACTTCAGGAGGGACAAAGTTCCTTGGTATTAAATGCTGATACAGTTTCCTTTACTGGAAGCTACACTCTCACTCCAGCTGAGACTACGGTATTAGATATACCCAGGTTAAAAGGCACTAAGCGAATTGATTTCACTCTCCTGGAGACATTAACCAAAAATTCTCATTCTGGACATGCTGTTTTCCACCTGTGCCTCTGCCTCTAATTCTCTATTTGCTCTGGTTACATCTGCACAGGCAATTTAACTGTGGAATTCCAAAAGGTGCCCGAGAACAGCTCGTGTCCACACGTAATGTCTCTACATGGCTCAGAAATTAAATCTAGCTCTTAAGCTTTGGCCTTCCAGGAATGCTGGCATCCTGGCACTCTGTATAGATCTGCCATATGGATACAAAAAGTAGCCAGGGATCTGATCCTAGGCAGGAACGTGTCTGGAATATGCTTTAGTCACATCAAAGACAGTTTGTTTATGTAAGTCTGGCTCTTGCGACAACTTTTCAAGCCCTTCGGCAGACCCAAATATTTTAATACCTCAAACTCCCAATTCAATTTCCAAGAAAGACACCTAGATGGTAAGTTTAAGTATTTGCACATCATTTCCGAAAGCCTGGGATCAGCACCATGGGTTAACATGCTTGAAAAGAGCTCCCATGACCCTTGAGATACCTGCCCTCTTCATGCTGCCCCACCTCACAACCTCAGTTTTCAGCATCTCTTTTCTCTTGCCCTTACTTTCCCATAAGAGCCTGGGAAGTAAGGGCACATTATTTATAGTCTACCTGACTTTCACACTGATCTTCATTCAACTCTTTCTAGAGCCACACTTTCTTTCCCTACCAAGGTAAGGAATGCTGTAGCAATTTTTAATTTTATTTATTTTTGAAGTGAAATATGTTATGCTGTCCTGTGATCAACTGCCCATGATAACCACTGCATTCATGGCAAGCCTGACTCTAAGAGGCACTGAGCTCTTGCTGCCCAGTGGAGTTCATTGGTAGGGAAAAGGGGAATGGGAAGCGGCAGTGGCTGTCAGGAGGCAGCTTGAAATTCCAGTCTGGATGCCTGAATCATATGGCTCTCCTTTACAGATTTTTAGTTCCTGGAGGCCAAATGCATCTCATCTGTTCTGTGCACATTTGCAGGCTTCACTTATCACCACAATGCAGAGATGCAGAGACACAGATAGGTATCTCCAGTGATTAAAAGAAAATCTGGCATGGAGCGTATTTCAAATAAATAGAAAAATAATTATCTCTAACCAATACTGGAAGGATAAGGTTAAAAATTTCCTAGCTCAGTTACCAATATAAAGACGGTAAAATTATTCAGCTGTTTGCAAGGCCACTTCTCTACAACTTATAAAGCAGAGCAATGTCTTGTGACTGGCATCAGATAGGAAACCTGGAGCACTTGTATGTGATGAAAGGTGCTGAAAGGACAGTCCTAGAAAATTAAGTCCTCTCTGATCCACAAGAGATGATCAGCAGTGGCAGCGGTCCTGGGCCACACTGTTCACTCAGGTGAGTTAATTCCCTAAGGAGCGAACTCAGTCACTGCAGTGATCCTAGCCTCATCCATGTCTCTCTGCAGTCAGACAAAAAAGCAATCAGTTTCTGCCACTTGTACAATAGTTCAAGGGTGTTTTGACAACACAATCAGAACTAAGCAAATCTTTTGCAATATATTTATTATTGTTGAGTGTTTATGACAGAACCACTGTTTCTGAGAACCTGCTTAAGAAAAATATCACATATCAAAGCTGTCATTTAATGCTCTGTGCAGATGCCTGGATCAGTTAGAAAGAGAAAAGGCAAATTTAAGGTATTTTCCTTCCAAGCCCTTCTTTTTGTCTTTGTTTTAAACAGCTGTCTCAGGGAGGCTCATCACCATAGGCTCTCTGAAGTCTCCTTTCAACAGAAGTGAGATAGAGAGAAGTATTCTTTCCTCTTACAGATGAGACACTATGGCATGGGGAGACTACTGCACTTCTCCAAGGTCACACAACAAATGTTCAGGCACAGAAGGGAATTTTAATTAAATCTATGGAGTCCTCAGCTAGTATTTTTCCTTTCAAACGAAAGACAACCTGGATGCTGACATCCAAACATAGCTCCTGGAACCCTACAGCAACTCCTGGGGTGCTCCAACACTTCTCTGCCTCTGCCTTTTTCTCCTGCGCACAGGGAAGGGCAGAGAGCCACTGCTCACCTGGTGGGTGCATGCTTCTGCTCCTCCTCTTCATCCGTGTCGCTGCTGATAGTGATGACACTCACTGCGGGGCTGGGGGTGTCGGGAATGACGATGGTCTGCCGCTGCCGCTCCCGCGTGGTGCTGGTGGCCACGTCGCCCCAGCCGCAGGTGACGGAGGTGCTGCAGGCGGGGCTGTTGTGCACCATGGCACAGCGGGGAGGTGTGTTCTCCTTCACTCGTTTGGACCGCTGGGGCGAGCTGATGGACTGAGAGGATGAAACTTCATAGGTGGATGCGTTTCTGGAAACGGGAAAAGGTGTTCGTTGGTTAAAACTCTGCTAAAGTTCCCCGTCACCAAGGGCTTGTGAGTCCTGGTCCCTGATTCTATGGCACTGGTCTATGGAGTCTAGGAAAACTGCAAAATTGACACAGTCACCTCTTCAAAGGAGAGAGTGCCCTGGATGATTTATTCATATGACTGGCCGAAAAGTAGTTTCTTGTAGTGAAAAATTCAATTTCTTTTTTTCCTAGAAATTTCCAGATGAGAAATGCTGCCTCTCAGGAGTTTGCACTGGGAGAGTGGAGGCTAGTCCCACAGCTCAGACATACAGAACAAAGGCAGGCACTCTGTGGCTGTCACAGGAGAGAGAACCACCCAAATGATAATCCCTTTCGCCTGTATCCTGCACAGATGCATCACGACCAGATATTTTTTGGCCAGAAAATGCTAGAGATAAAATTAGAATTTGCTGTGGAAAACAAAACAATCATTTATCAGGAAAACTGGGTTTTTTATTAATTAAACAGGAATTAATTTCTGAGTAAGAATCTTTTCAATGAACATTTCCTGCCCTATACTTTGACCTCTAGGACAGTGGTGTCCCATAGATAAGAGCAGGCAGAAGGGAGGACATATACTCAGTTTCATTTTGTTTCCATGTGAAGCAGCATCCAGCATATGTAAAACAGAAAGAAAAGAAAAATATTCTTATATTATTCAGTAAAATAGCATTCTCAAGTTCTGTTTTTTTCCCAGTCTTCCTACTTCAGATTCCCCAGCAGACCAAGTGGAAAAAGCTCACCTGGATCAAGGATCTGAACACAGAACTTATCCACCCAACAGTGCGGCATGGGTCTGCAGATGGGGTTATTTACTAAAGCACACTGACTGAAGCCCATTTCACTCAATTCCCACACTTTCTTTCTCCCTTGCATTTCTTCTCACTACTGCAGAACATCTGGAGATTCAAAAAGGAAAAAAACCCCAAAGTTCTGGTTTTGTTCCACTGTGAGGCCTGAGATGCATGTTCAGCCTGGCCTGAAAGCTAACAAAAGGAATAGGTGGCATCCATCAAAAGGAAGTCACCCTGGCAGTATATCACACTATACCAACTTACACAGGGTCTTTTGCATAACAAATGGCTGCACAGTAGCATTCGAAGTGCTTTTGGAATACCAATGAGCGTGGAGTACCCTCCTCTCCAAAGGAGCACGTTCCTCATTTGGCTACTAAAGAGTCACAATTAATGAAGCTGTAGAAACCGTTTGCTCTGAGGGTGCCCAATTCCTCCTGGACACTGCCACCCTGCCCCTGGAGAGTGAAGGGAAAAGGGGGGCCCTGCAGGGGCACACTGGTTGCAGCAGGCTTGCTGGAGATGTAGCTGCCGCTCCTCTGTGTTACCAGGGGACTGAGACAGCTGGAGCCCACCCAAAGCAAATTCAACATTAGAGAGCAGTTAAATGGGAAGGATTTAAATAGTGGCCTCTTAACTAGAGTCAAACTGGTTGCAAACCCAGAGCTCCTCTGGCCCCAGTGCAGCCACCCAGGAAAACCACAAGCTCCTCTGCTTTTGCCTCTGCACAAGTGGTGACCCATTTTGGTTCTCTCCCCTGCACTGTTTTGTTTTGTGTTTTTCTTGTTTTTTCTTTTTAAAGAAGCCTCATAATTGCACAGCCCAGAGGACTTCCCCAGAACACGTACACCTACATCTTAAACATCCTTGTCCTCTAGACAAAATTACAGGGCTGTGACAGGTGCTGCAACCATCCTACCATCTGAGTTGTGCAAGAAACCCCAGTCTCCTCCTTGCAGAGCCAAATGGTCCTACTGAGAGCCAGTAGATTCTAAGGACTGCCCCTGTGTGAGATATCCTTATAAAATGCTCCCTGTTTTGTACTGCCATGATTATACCAAGGCCAGCATGGAAATCTGTTGCTTGTGCGTACTGTTGAAGATAGGGACTAACCACCTATGTTAGGAGCTAGAGAGCTTGAGGTGGCCTAAAGCCACCCCAGTCCTCCACTCCACATGGCATTAAAGCTCAGAAGACAGGTCATCACCCCATTGCTTTTGAAAGGGCAGATTTTGTGTGCACACATCAGGCACATGTTCCTGAAGATGTGGTCCCCTGAGGTGCATCACCCCATGGAAGTGCAAACACTGCACCTCTTGAGTGCTTCTTCCAGATGATGAGAGAAGAAAAGGTGTGACAACTGGGCACTGCGGCACACTGACCTGAGAATTCAGTTACATTTTTAATAACAAGGCCTCAGGTAATCACACCAGCATAACATGGGTGTAAAACGCACCGGATCACCTCTTACCCACCACTCTCCTGACCTGGGTGCCAAAGAGCTGAAGCAGCAAAGAGTCCAGTCACAAAATGCATAACCTAATCCCTTGAAGGCTGTGGAACAAACTTTATTTTGCCCCACAGATGTCAGTGAACACCACCCTGGCCAGCACAGCCGCATCACAGCACTGCACTCAGAAGCACCCAGGTAGGGACCCCCACCCCACCACCACGCCCAGCGCCAGGGTGGGCGCACACTCACCGGGGCGCCGACTGGTGCTGTTTACTCTTCCTGGCAGAGGTGGCAGCGGGCGGCTGGCGCATGACGTGGGCAACACCCACGTTGACGGGCTGGGCGGCGGGCAGGGTCACGTGGCTGGCCAGCAGCGTGGGCTGCTGCATGATGGGGTTGTAGTGGCTGCCATGAGCATGCGTGTTCCTGCGTGGTGGGGTGACAGGCACGCGTTTAACACGCAAACAGCTGCTCCTCAGCAGGCTCTTCCACAGGTTCCCACCGCCCTTCACCAAGGTACCCTCCCTCCCAGGGCCCACTGGGCTCCTAGCCCACCCAAGATGGAGCATTTTCCCCAGGGAGCAGATTGAAGAGAGCATTGTGGGCACAGCACTCCAAGGACATGGAACGGAGAAGCTGCCCATAGCTTTCAGATAAGAGGGCGACAGGCTGCACTCTTTCTCCCTCCCAGCCCTTGTGAGACCCCACCCCTCCTGCCCCCACTCTTCTCAGGCCTCTTCCAGTACTGGTGGGTACTTCACGGAGCATCCAAGCACCGCCAGTTTACCTCCAGTCTGCCAGGGGTTGGGTGCCTGCCATAGACTCCGGGATGACGGTCGCGTGCTGGACAGACGTGTGGGTGGCCACCCCGGTCAGCTGCTGCCAGGCAGGAGGGAGCAGGATCTGTTGAGTGCCACTGGGCCATGCTTGCTGTTAGAGGGAAAGCAAAAGGCATCATGCACCAAACATGAGTGGTGGGCCAGGCTCACCCAGAGCCCCCAGTAATTATCATGGTCATACTACATAGCTCTTACCCCCTTTCAAATACTGTTAGGAAAGCACAGTAAAAGTCATCAATATAGAGAATGGAAAGGAAGGGGGGAAAAGTCCCTGCCATACAAAGCAGTAGCTGTTTTAGGCTAAACCAGGAACTGGAGGGATCAAAACTAGTCGGCATTTCAACCCAAACACCAAACGCTTAGCACCTTTTAACACTCCAGATCAGCTGGGCCCTATGGTTCCATTATTAATTGCCCCCTCCTACAGCCAGTTTTCTTTCTCACCCCAAGACCTAAACGACCTCAGCAACTTAAAAGGAACTAAAAAGGAAAATGAACTTTTCAAGGATCAGGATAAAGAACTGGGCTTTAGTGAGGAGGGGAAAAAGGTGAATTTGAGGATAGCAAAACGGAACACCTATAAGCCACTGGCTGCTCCTCAGAAGGAACATTTTGCTACACAGCCAAGAAGCCCAGTTGCCTGCTTGCAGCTCACCATGAGCCTTCCTGCGCAAAGCAGAGTGAAGCCACGCACAGCTATGTATTGCATGCCTGTCCTCTCCATGTGCTTTCCTGCTTTTTCTGAGTGTGTGCCCCCCTTACAGGACGTAAATCTGAGCCATCGTTCTGGTATGCAATATTGCTCCAGCTGCGCCGCCACAGGCATGACTCAGGTTGTCCTGCTCCAGTGACTCCCCACAGTCAGATGATTGGTTTTTTGACTTGGGAAACTTTATTTGCTATGTGCTGCCCACAAGCAGCTCTGGAAGCTTATCACTGCCTGGGCTGAGGAATGCAGGGGTACGAGCTATGGCCCACCTTAGTCCCAACCTATGCTACTATACTGGACCTTTGGTGTGTTATCTCACAGCTCCAAGGAGGCTAAATTTGAGGGGAGGCTTGTTCCAAGCCTACATTTGTCCCCTTCTCCATCCTCACAAGAATCCAGTTAACTGTCCTCATGATCCCCTCCTATGCCCCAGTGGGAAAAAAAGCCAAAAATCTACTCCCCAAAGAAACATCTTTTCCCATTCTGCTCCAAAGTTTGACTGTCTTGTAACTTTTCATGTTGCTGAGTTAGATGAAAAGGCTGCTACAGTGAGGCTTCTCACAACATCTGCAAAGGATGGACAGTCACAAGGCTCCTGAGAGCCCTTCATCTAAGAAGCCACAACCACAGGCTGCTGCTGCTTGGAGCAGGTAAAAGAAAGAGGCAAAGACACAAAAAGATCAGGGAGGAAAAAAGCTTTTTTATTATTTTCTCTTTTTTCCCCAGCTTTGCTTTAAAAGGGAAGACTAAACTACTCTTGCAGTCAGTCCTAGGGGACTACCTGGATTTACTTGCAGAGAAAACTGCTTCCTCCCTTTTCAGGAAGAGAACGAAACAAAACTAAGCTCCTTGCCTGACTGCAGTGCATAAATTTAGATGCAGTGTCAGGGTCTAGGCTCAAATTCCTCACTTATTAGGTAAGGACCACTGAATCATTTAATCTGCAGATAAGACTTGTCTAGGCTGATCCACCAGCACAGTGCGCTGTGCTTACACACGGGAGGCTTGTGCCGGGCAGCCGCAGCCTGTTCCCAGTTATTGCATCACTGTGAAATCCTGCAGCCGTGGTAGAGCACTGCACTGGCCCCTGCGCTCAGGAGCTGGGGGATCCCCTGGTGCCATGGAGCTTGTGCTCCGGATATAGAGCAGGAACGACTAATGGAATAACTGTGATGTGGTTGAAAGCCGGTGGCAGGACCTCTGTGGGAAGTGTTGTTGGGAAGGAGTTAAGAGGAGAGAAAAATCAAGAATTCAGGGCATTGTTCAAGGACAGGGGACAGTTCTGGGTCACGTCATGGAAGCCTGCCAGAAAACTGTAAAGTTTTGTCTCTTTTGAGATCAGAAGCCACAGAGAGCTATTAGAAAAGACAGGATCAGTCTCCCTTCACCAGACCCTGTGCATACAGTATGTGAACCACACTTACTTGAGAGGGTGAAAATAGACCCAAACAAGTTACAAACAAGTTACTTTAGCCACTGACTGTGAATCTTGCAGGCTGCTTGCTCTGCCTTGCACTGCCTAGCTCCCTCCCACAGACTGCAGACACACAGCAGCCAGAGATGATGCTCAAAATCCATCAGTGCCTCAGCCCTGGGTCCCTCCAAGCCCTGGAACTCCTCCCTCCTTCCCTCCTCCAGGGCAGCTGGTCTTGTACAAAATGCAGGGGGGGAACTTGACGTTGGCTGTGCTGGGATGCAGTAAGGCCTTACCAGCCACAGGCATCCTGACGAGGTCAAGCACAGTGGCCTGTGCTGTGAGCACAGGGAGCAGCACTGTGCCCGATCAGTGGGACAAATAAGGCAGGTGGAAAGACAGAAGTGGGCTCCAGAGGCACTGCACTCTCTGCCGGGGACAGTCCATCTAGTAGTTGGAGCAATCCCATGGTCCCATCTGAAGAGCATTAGATAAGCAGCTGTGCATGAGGGGAATAGCTCTCTGCTGGGAGAGAGACACGCAGCCGCTCAGAGATCAGATGTGACTACAATGCATCACAAAGAAGCTGTGTTTTTCCATTCAGCAAACTGGAATTGGGTACAGATTTGTTTACCAGACCAGCTGCTCAGCCCAAACCGAGCGAGGCCCACGGACACCAGATGCCACCGGCATCAATCAGAGTGCCCTGCCACCAGAGTGACAGCTAGCATTTCTCATCACGCCAGGCAAACAGATACATCAGTAGGCAGACCACCTCTCTTTTATTGAATCAAAAATTAAAAATCTATGCAAGTGAGGAGAGTTTCTCAGAAACAGCTTGAATTCCCTTTTGGAAGTGGCAGGGAATAAAATGTCAGTAGAAAGTATGAAAGGGGCAGCCCAAGAAATGGGCATTTATGTGGCAGAGGTAGCACTGAAACTGGTAACCTGTGGGAGGGAGCGTGTTCTGGAGGATCTTTACTACCAAACATTCCTCCTTTGTATAAAGTCCAACAAGGCCACCTTGAGAAGAAAGGAAGAAAGAAGGAGAGGGAGGTCCTGAGACCTTTCAGGCTCCTGCTGCCTTTGGGATGCTTCAGATCACTCCTCCAAGCCCCACAGAAAGCACACCACAGGCGGCCTGGCAGAATGGTGGGGGCATGTAAAGCTCTGTGACCTCCTTCATCCACTGCTTTGGCTGTCTCCCTGCACAAGCAATAGGTGCCAGGCTCTGAGCCTGCCCAGACTCTTGCTTTGCCATGGCTTTTGTTTCCCCTGCCTCGTAGGCTCTCCTTTCCTACCTAACAAGAGAGGTGGCCCAAGTCAGTTGTTACAACAGGCTGCAAAAGAGATGGGTTTGATGTTTCAGAGAGTCCTCTAACAAAGGCTCTGCTACTGGGAAGGGGCAGGGCAGGTGGAAATCACACAGACCGCAAGGTGCATTTTGATCCACCAGATAAGCATGACTGGCAGCTGGCAAAGGAAGGCAATAGCACCAACAGTCTTACCACAGCAGTGCAGGGCACAAACGTAAACCCTTAAGTCTGCGGGTACCTGACTGCAGATCAACCAAGCCTGAGTCAGAGGCATGCATGTTTAATTAAAAGGTCAACTTTTCCAGGCTGCACAACTCAGTATTAAGTATACTAGGTGGCTTTTCTCCTGCCTGTTAGCAAAGGTACCGTGACACCAGCTCAAAAACAGTAGGGGCAGATTCACTGAAGCCAGCACAAGGTGGAATAAACTGCTCCTCTGGTTTGAGAAGCTGGGGTTCCCTTTGAAGATGTGCACGTGATAAATAGTACCCATTTCCAATTGTTTTTCTTCTGGAAGGAACCATGCTTTTCC
Source organism: Cephalopterus ornatus (assembly GCA_013396775.1). Taxonomy (NCBI): domain Eukaryota; kingdom Metazoa; phylum Chordata; class Aves; order Passeriformes; family Cotingidae; genus Cephalopterus; species Cephalopterus ornatus. Next base: position 108,853 of record VZRE01000009.1, on the reverse strand, counting down.
TGTGAGCACAATTCAACAACTGGGCCAATAAATGCTGCTGACAAGGAGAGCTCCTTGCCTGTGGGGCCTTTGCCTCTGCCCCTTCAATCTCACTCATACCTTAAGAGCAGAGGTGCAGCTCATACAACAGAATGGCGGAACCTTAGAGCACGGAAGACATTTACTGGCAACACACAATTCACCACTGTGACGACTACAAACTACAACTGAGACTGCAAGTTCAGGAGGATGCAGGAAGGTTATTATTGGTTCCTCCTCAGCAGAGGCCTGATACTGATTTCCCTGAGGCTTTCCCACTGATTCCAGTGGAAAACCAGAAGGAAAAAAAGTCTTTCTGGAGGCTTTTGCAACTCTGATATAGCCTTTGAGCTGGGGGAGATTTGGACATTTCAGAGAAAGCTGCAGACCCTTATTTAGCTGCCCAAGTCTCCAAACTGCACCACAGAAGGCCCTTAGATAAAGTTACTCTCCTCAGCCTCCAAGAGCTAAACAACACAGTAAACACCTGTTGAGCTCAGTGTCTTCAGAATTCCTTACCTGTGCGAGGAGTCCTGGCTGGATCTGAAGAGGCTGGGCCCCAGGAGCCTGAGTGACGATGGGAACCGCGTTCTCCATCCGAACTGAATACCCAGCATGCTTTGAAGGGGAGGCTTGTAACCCTGTTCCACCAGCACAGAAGGTACAGCATTAGCCATCAGCAGCACTGCTAGGAACAGGGGTCTGGTTTTCAGGCACTCGCTGATGTCCACTTAAATTGCAATACTCAGTCCCTCTGAAAAACTGGGCTATCAGAGTGCCACATGTCCTACCCCAGCCCAGAGATGTCCACCAAATTTTCACAAACATGATACATGAATAAGGGTGCAGAAAAGACATTTTCAAAGGCATTAAGGGATTAACTGAGTTCATATTTTTAGTGTACCTCAAATGCATGGGAAATATCACCATACAGTGTGTACAGGGAGAAAAAGAAAAGAGCGGAGTGAATGGCTTCTCTTCACCATATTCTCCAGTTTGACAACAGAAAATAGTCTTGCCAGCCCAAACCTACTGCTACATGAGAATGCTCTCTTTAGACCAAAGTAGGACAGTGGAATGGGAATCCAGAACTCTACTCCCTCAACCTTGACACGGATAGGTGATTTTCTCTTGAACAGCTTCCTGGGACTTGTATTTAAAAGGCTCTAGCACACTCCAAACTCCAATCACTGATTAAGCCACACATAAGCCTAACTGAGCTGGAGGAAGCTTCCCTCTCCACCACCCCAGCACAGCCTGTGCTGCCTCCTCTGCTTTAGAGCTTTCTCAGGACAGCAAGCTGAAGATGTTAGCTTACGTACTCTAGCAGTACATTTCTGAAGTCAAACCCTTGAGATGCATTTTAACTACATAGAAGAAGTCTAGCTAAACTTCTCTAGTTCAAAAGAGCTTTGATAATCTTGCAGAACATTTAACAAGTGCCTAGAGACTGCTGCACAGACAGGCTTGTAGAAATGAAGAGCAGAAGTTGCACCAGCTGAACCGAGGTCTATTTAGACCACTTCCTACAGATACCAGTCTAGTTTTCCAAATTGCTACAGCATGTAAAGTTAAGAGAAGGACAAGTGGCTAATTCTGATCATCACCCAAGTTGTCTAACAATGGTATGTGTTACTGTATACACAGGCAGAGCTGTTTGCAGTGGGGCTAGAGCTGAGGGAATTTTACTCATAAATGGTCATGAGCATGTTATGGGGGCAAACCCTCATCTCCAGCCCCACCATCATCCATGCTGCATTACCCTCCTGAGTTCCTCTTTTAGCAACAGAATCACTGAGAAGTGATGGGCTCATTATGCACATACTGATCCTTCGTTACTGAGGGGGAAGGCTTTCAAGTTTACCAAAGTATGGCAGAAGAGCCTCAAACTCTGTTCAGGGCAAAAGATGACATATATCACATATTCTCCCTCAGCCCCTTCTCAGCATCTGCCCCGTTGTTTTAGACCAGCTACCTCCAACCCATGCTGGCAGAGGTGCCTGCAAGATCCTCCACCGGTACAAACATTTCCACCTGCAACAACCTCACTGTTCCGATTCACTAAGGCAGCCTTCTTCCCGCCGTATGACCTGCACTAAGGGAGCTCATTTCCAACACAAGCTGGACGAAACATCAGTGGGGAGGGTGCAGCAAGTGGCCAAGGCCCTGGTGAGGCTGTTCCTTACCTTGGAAGCCTGGTGGGCAGACGATGAGAGCTTGCTGTAAGGGGTCGGGGCGGGCACAGATCTGCGCTGTTCCTGTCTGCAGGGGCATGCTCCGCTGGGCCACCGCAGCCATGGACGCCGCTGAGGGCTGGTAGAGTGCAGATTGGTAATTTAGTATGGAGACCTCAGGGTTGGCTAAGGAAATAGTGGCACTGGAGGAGGTGGGAGCCAGGTTGGTGGTCTAAAGGAATGACGGGAATTAAACAAAAAACAAACAAAAAAATGAGGGAGATGGGTACGTTGGAAGAAGCAAAATCCAAAAACAAAATAAAAAAGTAAAATAGCATAAGATAAAGTGAAGAAAAAACCACAACCAAACCAAACCAAACAAAACAGCAAACCAAAACCAAACAAGGGGTAGAACAGGACACTGAGGAGCACAGAGACAAGGGCAGCGCTTGGGGAAAGGAGCACAGTCCGCCCGAGTAACCACAGCTGTACCACACCACAGGACCTCTGGCCATGCAGTGCTGCTGTGAACTGCTGAGAGACACAGCACATTCTCTAAAGCAGAACTGTAGCCCCATTTCTCACCCAACCGCCTCTGATTTGCAGCATGATGAAGATGGGGTCAGAAAATGGGTTACTATCCACAAATCATGTCTTTCACTCATCATGTACATAGGTCTAGAAGCTGCTCATATTTCTGAGGTAAAATAAACTCAGCACCTTCATGCCTTGTGAAGTCTCATCCTGAGAAGGGAGACTCGTTCCAGCCCTTCCTCCTTGATACCTTGTACCTAAGATGGCAAATGCCCCTTGAATTATGTTTGGAATTTGAAGAAATCAGAAGGCATAATAGGTGGTAATACTAATACTTGCAAAGTCCAAACTTGGCTTGTCTTTAAAATCTCTTAGAGCGGAAACTCCAGCAGGTGATGTTGCAAAGCTGCAAAAATCATCCCAGTGTTCTGCAAAACATCTAGAAATCTGAAGACTGTCTTTATTTGGACTGAGTCTAACAGTTGCAGACAACTAAACAGCTCTGCCACTGCTCTAAAAGTACATCCTTAGCATTCATGCCTAGGCAGCCAGACTCTACCAGACCAGGGCCCATCCTTCCCCTCCACCCAAACACACAGGAAACATTGCTGGACATAGGTCAGACACCACTTTCTCATGGTAAATGACAGGTCAGACAACGCTTTCTCACGGTGAATATATGAACCCAGGAGGAGGCTTTGGTCAAGGCTGGAGGAGACAGCAGGCTAAGCATTTTGCACTGCACTGGTTGCCACTCTACCCGTGCTGCACTGCCACGGCCACAGACACGAAGGATGTGACGACAAAACATTTCTTCCTCCTCCTCATCCCCTCTCTGTGCAGAGGCAGTGAAGTGCAATCTTCTCTCCTGCGCAACACACTGAGCAGCAACCACAACAGCTCCCACACTCCTAATCTCAGAAGCTGAAACTGGAAGGAGACAATCCCCAGACATTTTCCAGAGACAGGAAACAAAAGAAAGCTAAGATGAGTGGTATGTTGAAGAGAATTGTGAAAGGCTTAGAGCTTGTTCAAATTAAAAAACTCTTCCTGGAAATATTTCTACCACTTTTTCTAGGAACACTGGAGATACCGGTTCTGCTCGAAACACACACCCCTTGTGAGAATTCAGAAATTACCGCGGATCTCCCCAGCCAACAACTGATTGTAATGCCAAGTGAGCTGCGAGGAAATGAAAGCAAGTCTGCATTTCCTACTAGCAACTGTGGTACAAATAGTGTCTCTGCCCTTCAGCTCGGGCCTAGGGGAGCCCGTAGTGTGCATTTCTTTAGTCAGCATCTCAGAAAGAGACAAGAAAGGGAACTGGTGTTTGTAACTAATACCCTATCACACCAAGTCATGACCTATCTCTGTCTGAATCTGCTTGAATTGTTTCAAAAGACCTTCTGTGATCACATGTACCAGGACCTGAGTCATATAGCCTGGTTTTCTGACTGACGCAGGAACACCCTGTACGTCTATACAGACTCCTTTAGCTCCCTGGCTTTCCAAGCACCATTTCCGCAATGCCACCTGCAATCTCTAGAGTGAATCTTGAGCAGCCTGTTCCCAAGAGGCTTAAAAGACAGTAGCTATTTCTTGAGCTTCAGTCTCCTAAAGTGCTCTCCCTGGAGAGTTTCCTTTCACTGCTGTAATACAGTACTGCAGTAAACAACTTCGCCTGCTAGTCACATAAAATTTGTCAACACAGCACCCCCAACACTGGGGCAAGGAAAACTAATGCAAAACATGATTATAAAGCCAGAGCCCACTGAAGTAGAGCGCAGTGTGTTCACAGTGGGGGTACATGCACACAGTCCCCACATCAACTGTGGCACCTGGAGTAAAACCAATGTGAGATAAGAATAAACATTATCATTAAACTCTTCTTTCATGTTGATCAGTTACAGTGCTGAGTCTGTTACAGAAGGGTTTAATTTCTTTTTACTTCAATGCAAATTTGAAGAAGTGCTGTAAGATCACAAACACTTCTGCCTGATCCAGGGAGTGAAGTCCTGCTTGCTGCATTAAGGGACTAATGAGCTTTTCCCCATAGCAACTTCCCAAGTAAGCAGGATTTATCACCCCAACAACATAAACAACACAGGCAACATTTCACCGTCACACAAAATGTCACAAGATTACTGCTTGCCTGAAGAAAAGAGAATGACGAAAGGAGCAGAGGAAGGAGAGTAAAAAAGCACCATCTCTTGGCAGGCATGTTAAATGGGATGTTACTTCACTTTTCATCTGCTAGACCCTGCTGACATAAAGGTTTCAAGCACTGTCTGCTTCTGATCAATGCCCTTACCTGGTTGTGGACTGTGTTCAGCTGGTTGTTAAAAGTCATGGTCAAGTTGGTCGATGTACTTGGGGCTACATGGGTGATGAATGGCGTCTTGCTCTGGTTCACTGTGTCATACATATTCACCCGCCGCTTGCAAATCTCCATGTTCTGGAAGCAGGACTTGACACTGCGTAAGGGAAGGGGGGGCAAGGAAGAGAGACAGAAAATCAACCAACCGACTAACACAGGTAACAGTTTATCACAGTGGCCCTGCATTAGGTCTCCACGGCAGGCCTAGCACTTTCTAGGCTCTTAAAGCCCTTTGCTGTTTCATGCAGGTCTCTCTTAACCAGTGAGAGTCAGTTTAACTCCGTACTGAAAAGGCCAAGATGAGAGTGGCTGCTTTGGGACTCCTGGGTGCTCCGATGGGTCTCAGCACTGCAATACAAATCACAAGCAGCAAGCAAATTAGTTGCTCTTTAGGTGACAAGGCAAGAAATACAAAGTGACTATTTTTAAAGACTGAAAGAGACTGAGAGCAAGAAAGAAAGATACTGAGTTTTTTTACTGTCTTTTTTTTTCTGATGATTGAGCCTGAGAAGAAAAGACAACTCATGCTTTTGCCTCAGTGTAAGCCTAAAGGTAGTTTTACATGTCCTTTGCAAGGAAGAATTCTACTATTCTTGATCACTGAGACCACTAAAAAATCTCCCTTGTTTCTTTCAAGAAGTAGTTTGCTGAGAGCTGAGTCCAGCCAAGCAGTTAAAACATTGCCCCTGTCTGGCTAAATGCTTGTGCAGATGCTTATCTTGAAGCACATGAGACCTCCTCTTGCAGTCAATGGGACAATTCATATTGAAGAAGGTTACGCCAAATCAGATTCATCAATGTCCCGAGGCAATCTGGTTCTGAGGTTATCTCACACTGAGATAACTTCCTCTACTCTGACTTTCCCTTAAATGTTATTGATACAGCAATGGAAATTTTGAGAAGGATCATATTTTGTGCCTCCTGTAAAGGAGATGAAATACTCTTTACATTTTTAGAGCTCACCAGGCATCTACTACATGAAACTGTTAGTATTTCGGTTTTATAATTAGGATACCAAAGTATACAGAGGTTAAGAAATAACAACACAGCAAACCTGTGCAAAACTGTGTTTTTAATAAAATCTCATTTTTGGAGTCTAAAAACCAATACAGGTTTTCCACAATTCCTCCATAATAATTGATTTTACAAATGCAACCTCAGAGTCTGAAACTCAACCCCAAAAAGTATAAAAGGCATCTCTTTTATTTCCATTATCCCAACATGGAAAAACAGAAATTCCACGCAGTGAAAATCAGCTGTAGCTGTAAACAATCAGCTGTATGCTGATTGTTTGGTAATGATCTAAACTGTTAGAGGAGGTACACATATCCTCACATAATTTTTAAGAAACAAAATGTCCCTTCAAAAGGACAACCTTGTATGATCACCAGGGTTGGTCAGGAAGAGGACCTCGATCTTTTCATCCCTATCTTTCATCTTATTCAAATGGTCACCTCTCTTTTCCTATGAGTAATATCTTGATAACTGGATCTGGGCCATAAACACCTGCAGACAAGACAGGCTCAGGACACTGTGCACAGCTGCACATTATGAGCATTCACTTACACAACTGTACCTGTTAGTTGCAGAACATTCAGCAAAATCAAACACTTAACAAATAAATACAGAAGACTATTGGATTGCATTTTTCCAGTCAAGTATGAACACAATTCCCCATTCAAAAAGCAGAAAGCACTGAAAAGCGTATATATTCTCTGCATGGTGAACTGTGTGTGTTACTAAACAGTTTTACGTAACAAGGTGTAAGCTCTACTAATGCAACACCATGTTCTCTGTCCTTACTTTAAAAAAAAAGGGGATAAAAAAAGGCAGGGACAAAGCAAAACAGAAAAAGTCTGAGGCATACTCAGCAATTTAAGAGCCAGGCAGCTAATTATGTGAAATGGGGAGCTAAAGTCACTTTGCTGTCTGCTTGCAAGCAAGCAGAACAGCCCATCTCGTGCTGCTCAAACTTGCAGCCTCTCTGAAGCGTGCCACAGCAGATTCCTTCCAGAAGCTACAGCTTCCACATATTCTCACTTTCTCTGCTGCCCGATTTACTTTCAAGAGAGATTACAACTCCCTACATCTCTCAAGGCTTTGAAGTTTCTATTCTCCAAACCACAGGCAATCACAGACAAAATTTCCATCAACTTGCCATGCTGGTTACAGCTTCTTGCTCTCTTTTCCAATCACTGCTTCCTACGTGGAGGGGCTGTGCGGGGTTACGCATCCGGCTGGCACAGCATTTAGTATTCGGAGACCTGATGCTGAATTCTTTACTTGGATAAAATCCTCACTGCTATCGGCCCCAGTGATATTTTCAACCTTTCTGGGGCTTCGCCTGAGCAGCCACAAGTGAGCACTTCAAAAATGAAGATGTGGTTATGGTCTGTTGCGTTAGTGGAAAGATTTCTGACGGCAATGTGCTAGGTCACAAATCTCTCCTATCTTACACAATCAGTTGTTGCACAGTAAAGAAGGACTGTTGCAAATTCAGAGACTTTTTTCTGTGATGCTCATGCTGTTAGAAAATACTGTCATTTTTTATTTATGAATGGTTTTTATACGAAACTTACTTTCTCCCTGCTTAGCACAGTAAGCTCCACCTTGTTTTCATTACATTTATCATTTACTATCTATTTATAGATAACAACGCTCCAAAATGGCTATGCATGGTAAGTTTGGGTCTACACAGATCGTGCACCCACTACCTTCTGGTAAGCAGCTGCTCTTATCTTGTGATAAATGTAACAAAAAGGCAGCTACAGCTCCTTCAAAGAGGGAAAGCTACCTTAAATGAACTTGAAATACCGCAGCCACACATACAGGCAGGAGAGCTGACACAGTTACCTGTTGCTCTGCAGCGCTCACACAAACATACTCTAGAGCTTTTTAAGGAATCCTCTTTAATTTTGTACCCGAGCTCCTGACAGCCTTTAAACACTCATGCCAAGGGCACCCAATGAAGTACAACACTGTGCTGGCAACTGTTCTCCTGTGAAGTGGAAGGGACAGCCTGCAAAAGCACCTTGAACTGCAAGTGAGAGCAGGATATTCAAAGCTAGGTGTCCCAAAGGCTTTGGAAAACTCCCACTACGTATCTACCTTTTTCACTTACACCTGAGAAGCCTGGCCCTATGTGAGCTGCCCGGGGGACAAGGGCAGTGGGCTGGGTGCAGGTTTCCTGCACTTCAGGCTGCTGTGCTCTGTAATGCAGCCTTAGGAGAAGGGGCAGGCAGGCTCGAAGGCATGACACTTCTTCACATCTCCAGCAAGCCACGGAGCCCATCTCCATTCCACACGTGTGTCACATGAGGTCAGAGCGTGGTATTTAAGGTGACACAGGCAGACAACAACAGCTGAAAGCTGAACTCTTTGTTGCCTATGCTTGTGAAACAGAGCTGCTCCAGAACAGCTCTTCCCTTAAAAAGCAAAGAGTCCCAAACTGACCCCTGCAAGATGGGAAGGTTCTGGGAGTAAGGGTCGGCTCCCCACTGCAAATAAGGTTGATTACTTCAGTAACAATCAGGACTATATTACTTTGAGTTAGACTGATAGTTTCAGCACTAATTGCATAATTTCTTCTGCATTTTAATGGAAAAATACGTAATTATTGAACATTTACATAATTAATGTAGCACACGCTGCAGTGTTTTAAATGCCAAGCACCTACAACACAATTCTAACAACCTTGACGTGGCAATCCTCTTTTTTTTCACCAGAAAAAGATTAAAACTTAGGGCTTAAACATCTTAACAATGCCCTTCAGATACATTTGGTCTCCACCACAGCCAGCTCTTCCCTTCAGCCCCCCAAGTTCAAAACCCAAGGGAAACAAAAGCCACGTACTGTGTGCTGTGAGGGAAATCGAGCAAGTGCGTCATGGTGACAAAAGGGTGGCTCAGAGTTTCAATGGGTGTTATCCTCTTATCTGCATCTATCGTCAACATCTTCTTTAACAGATCTATAAACTCCCGCCGGTCTGCCTTTTCCACCAACATATCACTTCCTTCCAAATCCGTTGTCATGTTTACCTAAAGGAGAGACGACAAGAGTGAGCGCCAAAGGAAAGAGCAGATGGTCAGGTCTCCAGCAAACTGTGTTTACTCCTCGCTGGAGCACATGCCCTGCAAGCCTCCCTGTCTAAAGGGGTAGTTGCTGAAGTCACACGGCAGACTCTAGCTGGTCATCTGGCTTGTGCATGTCAGATCTCCAGACAGACTGTTAAGTGTTCAGCTCGCTTGGGTCAACGGCTAATGAAACACTTAGTCACCCTCCACTGATGATGAACAGCTTCCATGTGGTAGCAGGCAAGCTCTCATAATCAGTGTATTTATCATACAAAGCACTGCGCCATCAGATACTTATCTATGTGTCCCATGAGCAAAAAATATATAAAATACATAAAAATTATCAGTAGGTTTATGAGAAACATCCCATTCATGTATCAGGTGCCAGGAAAAAACCCCCACGTTATTTCATGCATTTATACAGTCTCCCCTGATTCCAGTCCTCCATTTCCGCATGCCTGCTTATCAACGCTACCCATGTCTAGACTTTGCTAGCACAAACTCCAGTGTTGCACCAGTTTTGCACAATGATTTGTTTGTTAGCACAAACTCCTGTCGCAGGAGTGGTTATACTGGGATTAGCTTTTACAACTATATAGAATCGACGAGTGAATTAGTACTCCCAATCCCCCTAGACAGCCACATTTTTACAGACAGCACTCTTCTGCAGCCGTGTTATTTCCAGTGTCACCATTTAACAAATGGAAATATTAAAGCACAGAAAAATAAGGGTGGTCACACAGAGGAGCACTGGATAGACAAGAGAAAACACAGGATTTCAACGCTCAGAGATGAGACTTAGTCATTTTCCAAGGCTGCTTTACTATGGCTGCAGTCACCCTTACAAAGCTGGATATAACAGCTAATTTAGTAGGCATAATCCTGGTATTTTTTAGGACCTGGCACAAGTACAGAATATGCAGAGAACTCATGTAATTCCCTTTTTTTAGTGTTGCCAGAAGGCATGTAAACAGTCTTCCTGGTTACTCACCAATGCTCTTACCTGTGCCATATCATCCAAACAATTGAAAATGTACTTTCTTGCTTCCTTCGACTTAATCCCTGTCTCTGCCTCATGATCATCTGGCGTCTGCTCAAAAAAGGACACAAGCATTGAACAACACTGCCCTGCAGTCAGCTGTGGGTTATGTGACCGCGTGTGCCTCATCCTGTCCTCATCAGAGACCACCGTGCCTCTCTTGCCTGACCAGACAACATCGATGTGATTTCCGCTATGGTTATGTGACATCTTTTGTGTCACAAGGTGATTTTATCTATTCCCTTTCACTTCTGAGGATCCTCCCAACTATGCTGGGTGCCTTACACCCACCCTAGCTTAGCATCCCATCCTTACAGCCAGAAGCCCACTGGCCTCTCTCCTTGGGGGACTGCATGCAGCCAAACATGCTGGCACAAGAGATTCAGGGCTCACCTGCGTTACTAGTGGGTTTGATTGTCAGAATTAAAATGCCTGCCTTTTTCCCCCCCGCCCCCACTGCATTAGATATTAGAGGAAAGTCTGCTGAGGGCACGTTTCATTTAAACTACACACTAATTCACAGACTACTTAGAGGAAGATTTCCAGGTCAATTCCAGACTCAAATTTCCCACAAAGCAATGCTGAGCAGGTGTGTAATGGGCTGCAGACTTTGGGGATGGCAGTTTTACCTTGGGCCATACCCACCCCAAATGTCTGCACTGCACTGCAAAAAAGCAGAGACCTAGGCTCTGAGGTGACATCAATGTCTCCTCACTTCCAACCAACTGCAAGGTAAAAGAAATAAGGAAATGTCTTCCTACCTTCAGCCTCCACAAAGGATATGGTGAGTCTGTATCCCTGTTGAAAAACCTCGTAGTCTTTGTCCCTGCACTTAACAAATACTCTGCTGGTAAGCCCTGCGTCTGTGAAATATAGCGAATCTGTAAGAGAAGGATGAGAGGTCACTGTTCGTCCTGTGAAGATCTCTGGAGGTCTTCCCTGAAGGAGTGCAGGAGGCATTTGAAACAAACAATGGAACAAAAAAAAAGAGAACACCTAGCATGCAGTCAGACTTCACCCCAAAGAATTCAGTGCAAGGAATGAGAGGAAAGAGAACTTCTGTATGGAATTCCCTCCATTTACCATGTACATCACTGGAAACTCATCCTTACAGCACAGTCCCACAAGGCCTAAGGACAAAGACAGGAAAGTCCCTAAGTTTTGGAGATCAAGGAAAAGATCCAGACAGCTATTTCAATGGAGTGTCTCACCACTTTGCACCTTTTTATGTCACCCTCTCCTCTCCCGGAAGGAATTTCAACGATTTGCTATTTTCTCTCTAACTTCTGCTGGTGTTCCTCCACCTGAGTGCACAGCCTGTCCTAGGAGCAGTTTGAAGTTCAAAACGTAAGACTATGAAGTGACTATTTCTGAACTTGGACGAAATACACACTCAAATGAACTGACACCCCCCATGGCATGTAAAGTACTTCATCTCTACTGACAACTACATGATGTCATTTATTACGTGGGTTACATCCACAAGCATGACCTCACTGACACCCACACAGCTAAAAGATACTACACGTGTTTCCAGGATCTTTAACTTTTATTTTTTTATAAAGGGAATGGGTCTGTGATTACACAATTAAAGACCAATGTCACACATGCCTGGGGTGCCACATAACACCTTAACTCTGGCACCTTCTGACTCCTGAATGTTTTGTTCTGAAAAACTGTTGCAGACTCTGCAAAACTACTCAAAACAGTCATCTACTCTAGAAAACTCCAGGGAAGAATGGAAAGTGTTTTTGAGAGAAGATAAAAAAGAGAGAAGGATAAAAAAATTAATGAAGGCATAAAAATCAGCTGCTGTTTCAAAGATTTCCAAGCACTCAGTGGAAGGACCCAGTTCACTGTGCAGCACTGCCACTCCTTAGGTCCGTCAGAAGAGCTCATGTACCGGAGAGGCACCAGGATCCTGCCTGCAGCCCAGTGCTGCAGCAAGGGGCCAGGATCAGCCCCTACCCCTTTCCCAGCTCCCCAAGAGCCGTCATCATACTTTACCAGAGAAACCCTCGTGCTGGGCAGTAAAGGTATGGTGATTTCTTTTTCAGCTGTGTGTTTTATGGCTTTTGGGGTGCAGCAGGGAAAGGAAAGAAATCCACTCTTCATGCTTGGTATGTGATTTTCAAACGCTTGTAAGTTTTTCAGCTACATCTGATTTCCTTTGGAGTCACTAACATCCCTACTCTTCACTGCAAGTTACTTCCCCTGCCAAATATTACCTTTAGAACACTGAGTAAAAAAATACTAGTTTCAAAAGAAGAGTCAAAACATTTAAATATATGAAAAACTTATTATGCTGCCTTTTTTTTTTAACAAATTTATTTCCTAAAAGAAAAGAAGACCCTTTTCAGGCTGCATTTGCAGACAGCTAAGATCAGTCTGAAGAAGACTGTGGGAATGGAAAGTGTTCCAAAGCCCTGGCTCCAGCAGCCACTGTGTTATCAGTTTTAGGACTACAAAAAGAGCATAAAAGCCTATAGGGAGAAAAAGGACGACAGCTTATATTAACTGGAAACCTACATCAATGCGGACGTTCTTCTTGTCATTGCTTTTAATATGCACTCTCACAAAAGGGATATGAAACGCAGCCGAGTTTGTGCAGTTTCTTCTAACAAATACACCTTTATTCAGCACTTGCTGTTACAGCAGAGAAAGGGTGCCTGCTCTGCTCAGCGAGGAGAGACATGTACACAGCTCTCCAGTCAATGACAGCATTGACTCTTGATTGAGATTTCACTGAGGCGGTCAGGTCTTAAAAGCCAGCGTACCAAGCAGCACACTCGTTACCTAGAATAAATACCCCAGGTGGATAACGACAGGGTTGTCTTGGGAGGGTAAGAAACACAGACCCCTCATTAGCAAAAGTGAGAAAGCTGGCATCTGTTCACTCTGACAAGAGAAGGGAAAAGTACCTGTGCACTTACCGGGACCCAGGGCAATATCCACACCCACCTGATCGTACTCCGAAGCTCCCGGGTACAACGGCCAGCCCAAGAACAGCTCTGCAATGACACATCCCAATGACCACATATCGATCGCTTCACAAAACGGTAAACCAAGGATGATTTCAGGGGCCCTGCAAAGGAAGAGGTTAGAAAACATCAGCAAGGGGAGCAGACCCACTCAGCTGGCATAGGGTGGCTGGTGCTGACTGGGACACTCACGGAGCTGCTGCCAACAAGCGTCACTGCTCTGACAGAGCTGAGGGACCCACTGGCCACTAGCAGAGGGCCTGCTAACCAAACATTAGTTGGTGACTATTTATCCTTGCAGAGGAGTACTATGGCTGTATATAGCCAAAAGACAGCCCTATGTTTTGCAGCATTTTGTAAAGCAAAGAACTACCATTATTTTCATTCAGCAAGTGGGAATTTGAAGCCACCCACTTAAGGCCCCAACTTGAGGCTCTCAGACCCAGCTCACTGTCCTGTGGAGAACTGAGCAGATTCCCTGTGGCAAAGCATCCTCCATTCACACAGACTGGTGGGTTCACAAACAGCCAGACATTAATTAATCATTACAGAACTGGTATAAAAGGATTACTGACTTTTTTAACAAATGGCTGTAACAATAAAACAGAGAAATAACGTAATTAGATCTATCAGACCTAAGCCTTTTCCTCAGGAGGAAGTAGCCATGAAGCCTTCCTTTCCCTGTCTGTCCCAGGCACCTGATTAGATCTGCTTTTCCCTTTCAGCCCAAACAGTCAAAATGCAGTGGCGCTCTGACTATGCATTTACTGTCAGCTTCAGGAGATGCCACCAAAAAACCCTCTGCCCCCTCCCCTTCCAAGGGGAATCTGTCCCACTGCTTGGGATAGTTTGAATCCTTCTTCACTGATGCTGAAAAGGTCTGTATGATGAGGTTAGACAAGCTCGCTCAGCTCCAGTGGCCAAGATGAGATGAGATGAATCCTGATCTTAGTGCCCCAAATTCTCTGTGTTTCAAAAACAATTTCTGTGTGGAAGAACGAAAAGGATTTTACAAATACTGAAAACCTTATACACACACAAACACCTTCCTTACTTTTCCCCCCTCTGCCTAAATGTCCACATGTAGTTAAGTGACATAGTTTCTACTTTACATTGGGATCACCTAAAGCTTCTCTCCTGCTCTTTTTGCAACATTTCTAGAGCCCCAGCTTCTGGAGTCAGCTGATGTACAGCAGAAAGAGTAACTTCCTTTCCCATGCTCCTCTAACTATAAAGAAAAAAGAAGACAGAGAAAAGAAACACACGTTGCTTTAAAACTTTCATAATTTTAAATATAGCCTTGGGATTTTTTGGGCCCTGATGCGCATCTTGGGAATGCCAAGGGGGTTGACTATTGAGCAAATCAAGTGCCACCATCTGAAGCTTGAAATAGGACCCATGGTTCCCAGTTTCCCATCTGTCATCAGGATAAGATCTGACAGTAGTGAGATCATACCAAGGATTACCAATTGCAATGGAAAATATTATGTTTTAATCACACCACTACAATCATGTGAAGACAAGTCTTTAGCCAAGAAACCAAGCAAAAGTGGTAATTTTTTCCAAAGAAAGAAGCAAAGGCCTTGTAGCAAGCAGCCATGCCCCATTTTCAGTCCACAAACTTCCACAACTTTGGGTTGACTTGTAACAACAAAAGCCCCAAAATATCTATTCTCAAACCACCAATGCAGAATGTAAAAGCTACAGGAAATTCTGGGATTTTAAAGTTAGAATACTTTGTGTCATTACCACAAAAAACAAGCCAGAAACTGAAAAATTGACTACCTTTAGCCCTTCTAGCTCCATCTGTGCTTGCTGTTGTTATACTCTACTGTTCTTTAGCCCGCTGCGGCAAACTTTTTATTCTAACCCTAATTTCTCCTTATGAGCAAGGGGTTAATTTTCCTCCTTTTCTCCCTATCCCATCATCCCTATCATCCCTGCACACCACTCGACACCTAGACAAAATGCAGAGAGAAAAAGACAGCTATGGTGACCTGAATCTCATTACTATGTAAATCTTGCATTCAAAGCCATCTGCCTCTCCCTGTCTGCCTTCCACATCATGAACGAAATGTCCCTGGTCACTAATGAGAGCTCAGCCATGGCATCGCCCCAAACTTCAAATCCCTCCTCCTAACTCAAGTGGAGGGAGTGGAGGAGTGGACTATCAGTGGGATATTCCCAATGTGATTTTGCATAGAAAACTCCCTGTTTATAAAAATCACTTGCACAGCTTTCACATGCAGCACACACCTCCTTCCCTCTCTCCTCACACTTATGCTGCCAACACCTCCAGACCCCAGCAAGAAGGGATGACCTAGAATTTGAGGTTCCAATATTTCTAATTTTTTTTTTTTTTATTTTTATTTCCTCCCAAGTCTTTGCCTGTCCAGTGGGTTTTCCTTAAAGCTGCACTTTTCGGAATGCAGTAATTAGGAGGGAATTTCTTTTTAACATGCAAAAGAAAATTTGCATCTCTGCTGCTGGGAAGAAAAGCACAAACCAGTGTCCATATTATTTAAACACGTAAAATGCAACTAAAGGGAACACCATTCATTTTATTAAACCAGACCTATCCTTTTAGGGAGGGGAGATGGTGAGACTTTTATTTTACTTTATTGAAAGCTGGTATTCACATTACACAATTGAGCCTAAATGCCAGTTGCAATCTTTGCCTGTTAAGTCCCAAATAGATGATCATGAACAGTGATGAGAATGCCTGTGAGAAGGGGGCCAGATCTAAGTGATATGGTGCCCTATATACACCACTTGCTGCACCTTTCTCCCAGCCTTCATCTCATAACTGCGATTTTTCCATGGAAAGGGAGCAGCCCTGAGACAAAAATATCTTGTTAACTTAATTAAGCAGTCATTAGGATACCACAAGAACAATAGGTATTGGACAACACACAGGCTCTCAGATTTTTAGGCAGCAGACACCTCCTGTCTGCTGTGTGAAAGAGAGTTGGAGTCAACAGAAGGAGCAGTGGTCTGCCTGCCCGAGATGACCAATGACAATTTTGGTGGAGGATGCTACAAGTTTTGGAACGAAATACCTCACACACCAGTAAAATATCTCTGAACCTCTGTTTGGTGGACATTGTTCTTCACGCTCAGTTACGGAAGCACACATCCTTCTGCATATAGACCTGTATCTAACATGTGAAACTCCTCTCTCCCTTAACATAAACATGTCAATTTTTTAAGACAAGGTGAGATCTTGACTTCAATCACATGTTGTGGCACAGAGTTCCATTGACAACCTTCTGCTTTGAATGGCACCCTAACTCCGTTGTTTAAAGCCTGATTTTCCTTCATCACGTTTAAATTTGTTACCTCTCACTTCATGTTTACACAAATTGGTCCAGAGGTGAAGACGGAAGTGCTTGAATCACCTTTCCTTTAGCACAAGCTATTTTTATATCTCTGCCCTGTTCTCCCATGTCTGTAGCACCTTCTGACTTCTCAGTGTACCATCCCATGGATGTTTCGATCCACTTCCACTGCCTGACCCTACAGCTCCTCTTTCTGACATGACTGCTTGGAGACAAGGCTGAACTGACCTAGAAAGAGTTAAACATGAGGATATTCCCTAGACTTATTTTACACTATTTGCAGAACGCTTTTGCGTTCCAGTCTTCCCTAAGCTTAATATTTTGTTTGCTTTTGGAGTGACATGAGGCATTTCAGCAGATGTTTTATCTGGGAGATCCTCTGAGACGCACAGTCCTCTCTCCAGAAGAGCTGCAGTTAATTTAGGACATAGAATTATGTAGAAATAGTTCATGTTTCCTCTTTCAATGTTTACTGCTTTTCAGTACTACACTGATCTGGCATAATGTTTTCTGTAATCTAGATAAAGTCCTTTAAATGCTCCTCATTCTTTTCTGCAGCCTAACCTAAGCAAGTGTGTGATATCTGCACGCTTGAACACTTCACTACTGGTCCACCACTCTTTACAGATAATTAATACATTAAATACCTACTGTCCTAAAATGTGCACGCAGTCCACTCCAGAGCTGACCCTTGTATTCCTAAAAGCACTCAGATCTAGCTCAGCAATAAGAATGGTGTAATTCTCTTTTCCAAAGAGACAGAAAACAGTTTCCATGTCTTGGTCCCTTCTTGTGCGGGATTTCTCCACTCGGCAGCTGCTAACACTATGCAACAAGACAAAATGCCCTGTTAAAGTGTGCGCATCAGAATACTGCAATCGTAAATTGAAAGGACAATTCACATGGCAGCAGGTCCTCCTGGAACAGCAGCGAGGTCTTCAGCAGATCTCTCCATGGCTGCACAGGGAAGTGTTTTTTGTACCAACAATACACTTGGCTTTTTTTAACACAGACTCATTAAACCTTTCGATTGTGGTGAGGATCTAGTCTGACACCACACAATGGCAGCCCACTGCCAGGTACCTTGATACATACAAGAACATCCCCATTTGCTGCTCTCTGCCAATTTTTTGGCATTTGCAACATGCTTGGCACAGTAATTCCTGTCTCCTGTACAAGACACATGGAATGAAAACAGAAAAGTTTCCCCTCCTGTCCTTCCTCTTCCATGAGCTGCCCTCTATGTCTCTCAACAAAAGGCACTCCCCTTCTGCATGTGCAGGCACAACCTGTTCTACAGCTCACACAAATCTCACCAGCATAGACCAAAGACTTAGAAATCATTTCCCACCAACCTGGGAAAAACTGAAGAGCCCTGCCAAGAGCGTCTGTCTCCAGAAGGAAAGCAACCAGCCCATTTCTACTCCCCACATCTGTTACCCCTTTCCGACCAAACTACTTGCCTGGACAGCAAAGGGTGAACTGCTCCTTGGCTCAGCATTGGGTCCAGCAAGTCCCTCACTACTTTAGAGCCCAGCATGAATGCGCCTGTGTGTCCCACAGAGCTGCTGGTGTGGGGGACCCAGAGCGTGAGGGTCCACGTGCTAGCAGCACTCGCAGGTCCTCAGAGGCAGAAGTGCCATTTCATCATTTGCTTGCACCTCACATATGACCCCATCCTGCTTTCAGGCCTGCCGCTGGCAGAGTATTTACTTTAGCAACCCTGCTTTGTGGCAGGGTAATTTCATTGTCTGGTGTTTCTGTCAGGAAAATTAATTACCAGTCTAGCTCGCTGGCTTTTTCACCCACACATCACAGGACATTAAAAACAAATGCCAAAAAAATTCATTTCCACAGATTGGGATTCAGAGAGCTGGGCTCTTTCTGAATTTTAAAACTTGCCTGCAAACTGTCCTCCTCAGGGATAATTTACCACTTCTGGTAGGGTCCCATGGCCAAGCGTGATAGTCTCAGCAGAGTCCTTCATGGACAAGTATACATATCAGACAAAAATATAACTCAAAACTTGATACTTGCTGGCACCTTGAGCAGAAAGTGTTCCTGCTTCTCGTTTTTGGGATGACGCTTCTAGAAGAAGGTTGCAGGCAGCTGCAGGCAGTGCAGATAGACCTCCAGTGATGGTGTCTCTGAGCTGACAGCTCCTGTCTTACTCTACCTGCTAAAGCCTGAGTTCCAGGAAGCAGCAGGTTTCACATCTCCACTCAGGAAGCCCTGGGCAGAGGCAGAGGCAGGAGCTGAAGCCCTCTGTCTGAGCAGGCAAGCACTGACCAGCTGCACACCCATGGGTTGACCCCACTCAGAGGTCGCGCTCTCCCATGCACCTCACCTCCTGTGAGGACAAGGAACTGCATCCTTCACGTGTCTTACAAAGGGATTTTTATTCAATTGAGAAGTCTCTACCCTCCTCTCAGGTGAACCCCTTCTTTGGCATTTTTATGGACTCTCATACCCACTCACTTGATCCTTTTGTATTTTGTACCCACTTTTTATTGCCAGATCCTGTAGGATGCAAAGTACTCTTAGGTCTTACTTAATGGAGGTGGAGTGTACACAGCATCTTTTTTTGTTTCTCTGTACTTCTCAGACCCCAAAACACTTCTTAAGTGAAGGCATGTAAAAGGAGGCAGGCTCATATTCTGAAAGTAAAACGTTATCGTTGGTATTTTCCTCAGCCCTCCCCCTCTCCACTCTCACAAACACCTGGAAGGGATGCAGACATAAAATATGGATGAACTCCAGATGAAGGCCATCCTCTGCTCCAGAGTCTGTGATAAAGCCAGCTATCAGGGCCAGAGCTTAACAACGAGAAGCATCATCAGCTCCTGCTCACTCACTCCTGCCCTGTCCCATGCAGTGGACAGGAGAGAAGCTCCAGACCCCACCTGTGTCACTCTCAACAAGGGAGAGATGGGCTCGCCCTCATTGCTGGCCTTACAGAGGGACTTCTCCATTCCTCCTGCATCCTCAAGTTCTGGAGTTGGCTCAAATGCTCAGCCAAAACCCATAAAGAAGAGCTACAGCTCTACAGACCATTTGGTGGGGTCTCAAGGACTGTGATGATCTCTGGACCATTTTGGGAAACACCAATCCAACAGAATCTCAGCAAGGGACAGCCCTGGAAGTCAGGACTTATCCCAGAACATGCAAGCACACTGTGCCTTTCAGATTCCATCATAGAGTTCAAACCCTGGAGAGTTTAGTCAACATAGCTATTTATGAAGGAGGAAGGCCACCCCATCTATCACAGTTTGCCCACAAACATGTGTTAGTTTGAGTGATAAGGAGGGACAGTGCCTCTAAAGGGCCTATAAATACACTCTCTACTTCACAGATCAAACACAGGTACACCTGGTTTCTGGAAAGGACTGTGGGTGTAGCCAGAGCCATTTCCAGGGCTGTCAAACCACCAGCACAACCACCACCAGAGGGTAGCTCCAACACTGCATTGCTCACATTGCCCTCGCCCATCCCTCAAGATTACTCTGCAGCACATCAAAAAATATCTGTATCAGCTCAGAGGACTGGAAGCCTTCGGTGATGGTTTATATTACAGGACATAAGTATAAACTGGAGGCTGTTAACAAGTGAGGTACCACAGGGGTTTATCCCTGACCAGTTTTGTTTAGTGTTTATCACTGCCCCAAAGAGGAGGAGGCAGAGTGCATTCTCATCCAGTTAAGGGTGATGCCAGACCGGAGAGACCTGGCAATGCACTTGAGAGCAGGGCTGCACCCAGAGGGACCTGGACAGGCAGGAGACATGGGCCAGTGGGGACCTCCTGAAATGCAGCCAGGACAAATGCCAAGTCTAGCCCCTAGGATGGACAAGCCTTGGGACAACTGGCAAACTGCTTAGCTGGAATGGCCATGAGCACCTTGACTTGTGGGGCAGTGGGGGTGAAACAAGGACCCGGGTACCAACTGCAACAACAGCCTCCCTGGAGCAGGGCCAGAAGACCAAGGAATGTGGTGACCCACCTCCAGCCACATCTGGTCACCACAATCAGCCTAGGAACTCCAGGGTATGGCTGAACTGGAGCAACCTCAGTGCAAGGAGGGATAGCCATGGCATACATGACAGCAGCCTGCCTCCTTCTCCTCTGCCACATGGAGAAAATGGTGCCGAGCTCTTTACTCAGGTTGGTAGCAGGAGGTGGAGATGACAGACAAACTGAAACAGGGGAGGTTCCCACTGGGAACAGAGAAAATACCTCCACTGTGCTGATAAATGAACTACCAGCACAGGCTGCCCTGAGGGACTGTGCAGTTGTGGAGGCTTTTAAGACCCAGCAAGACAAAGTCTTATCTTTATCTCATGACAGACCTTACCCTGACCATCAGGTTGGGCTAAATGACCTCCCAAGGCCCCTTCCTACCCGAACTACTCGAACTCTGTAAGGTACAGTAACTAAACATTTCTCAATAGGAAGGTCAACTGAGATCCTTCTACATACAGGCAATATTACATAACTGGGAGTGTTTCAGGGGGTACAGATGCAGGTCCCAGGGTGTTTTTATCAATTGTACACACACAGAGTTAGGTCTTCTAAAAACAGAGAGCAAGTTATACAACAATTACTCCTGAACTTGACTGGCGTAATAATCAACCAGGCCTAGTGAGCCTATCATTGCTAAGGGCATTTAATAGCAAATAAACCACCAAAGTTGAATATACTACTCACCCCTTGACACCACTCATGTTCCACCAGGGAAGGGTAAAAATGCTCCCGAGGATGGTGTCAGAGGCTGTCAGGGTTAGCTTGGACCCCAGGAAAGTCACTCACTCCCTCCCTGTCCTGATCCTGGGCCATCCAATCAATGCCTGTGTCACTCCTGGCAAGCATTCAGCCAGCTTGTCTTACAGACCTCCCATGGCAGAGCATCCATAGACTCTGCTGTGCCTGAGAGGACCTCACCCCTTGTAATTTTAAGGAATAATACAGCTGTGCATAGCTGACTTTATGTCACGCTTAATTACAACTTGTTGTCAATCTGGCATCTATGTAATACATATGGAAAAACATAACTTAATACATCTCACTTGACTTTGCCTATACCCGGCTTTCTGCCAGGCTGCCCCTCCTCCCTCTCTTCACCCTGCCTTGGCCTCAACACATACTCAGACCTATAACCTTATCTCTTTTTCTCCCTTGCTTACTATGCCTGTCTCCTTTTTCTGTCTCATCTTTTCCCCTCTCTTCCCGCACTTACTGCGGATGAAGAGAGAGGCAGACAATCCACACAGGAGCTCTGAAACTCCCTACCCCCATGGAAGGGATGCACAGCATGCACCTGAAAACACAGCCTTACATTGCCATGGCTTTGCATCCATCTTTAAAAATGGGGTGTCACATTGACACTCACATGTCAGGCACTCCAACAGGATCCTGATGCTCGCTGCCACCATCCACATGAGGCTCTTGGAAAAAGCAATTTCCATAGGTTATTCGTGGAAGACTTTTAAGTAAACCACACTTACATATCAAGCACTTGTCATCACCATGCACCTTTCCCGGGATTAGGAAAGCTGGATTCAGCCATGAACAAAGCCTGGGTTTAAATGGGGAGGGATGGGTCCCTGCTGGGAGGCTCTGCACCACTCTGCTCTCCTATATACATTGCATATATACACTTCATTTAGGTTAGGGCCTTAAAGAAAACCTCCTGCTCTCTTTAGCTACAGCATGTGAGCAAATAAACAACTGAAGCCCAGCGCTGGAGAAGGGAGCGCAGCTGTTTGTGGAAACAAGACAAAAGATTTAGAAACAGTTGCTTTTTTCCCCCTCTCCCATGTCAGGCTGTTTACAGAAACCACGGGATGAAATTTTGCAGACAAAACCACTGAGAGCAGCCTGTCAGTCTCAGAGGGAAGGAGAAAGGGAGGGAGAGGGAGGGGAGTGTAGGCTTCTTTCAGGATTATGGATCATTGCTAAATTGCTCTATCAATTATTAAACCCATCACTCAAAGCGCAGTAACCAAAATATAGCAGATAAAGCCTTTTCTCATCCACTCTCTACCAGCTGCTCTCCTCCTCCTAAAGCCAGAGGGGAATGAAAATTCCCATAGTTTATATTTTATAAACATAATTTTCCCTGTGCCTTGAAAATAAAGATCTTTTGGACAAGGTACAGTAGAACTGAGCCCACAGCAGGAAGATACTAAGGAGAAGTTGCCCTTTTGATTAGCAGACCCAAGGAATAAAACAAAATCTCTCCAATCAATAAAATTTCTTAACACTGACAGGTTAAAACATTTGTCTGTTAATAAATGAAGAGGCATGCCCCAGCCATCAATAGCTGTTAACTGTTATTTGCCACTGCCACTGAACGGATCCAAGATCAACAGCAGGGTGGGCATGGTCCTAGGAAAGGACAGGACAACGTGGCACAAGGAACATGGTCTGGCCAGTGGCTCTGTGGAGAAGGAAACTGCAAACATATAACCAGGATGAGAGAGGAAGCCCTGAGAGAGCAGTGCTGACAAGGAACCATACAGGGAGGATGACCAGGACCTGACATCCAGCTAGGAAGGCTTCCCTGTGGCTACTGATGTCTGAATGGACAAGAGTTTTTAGCAGCACTATATGCACTTGCTGGAAGCATTTACCATACACATCACCTGAAGCACCCACATGGCCTGAGTCCTGGCGAGGGCCCCAGATGCAGCTCAAGCTAAGCACGATTTAAGTGTTTTGCCGAACCCAAATCCGCCAGCAAGTCCTCGTTGCAACTGAGCTGGAAATCATAACAGTCAAGAAAAGCTATTAAGCCCAATAATGGAAAAGAAAGCCCGGCCCTGAGTTTGACCAAGAGACACGCTAAGCTTGTCCCAGCCAGAAGTGCATCTTTGTACATCCCTTGAGGAAGCCCTACTGGACTGACCATAATCATGCTCACCTCTTTGGACTCAGAAATGCAGGAATCCATAAACTTCGGAGGAGGTGCACAATACCAAGCACCACGACCATTGCCCCCAGGGGTCGTTAGCTCCACGCTGACCCAGAAGCGCAGAAACATGCACAGGGGGTGATGCAACAACAGCTACATTCAGCACAGCACGACCTCTGGTTGTTCTCCGAAACAAAGGGCCACGCACGGGGGGAGGGCTGGGGCTTTCCCAGGTTATGGAAGAAATCAGAGAACAGAAAAATCATAATTTGAAAACAAAAGCCCTATCCATGCCAGGCAGTGAATGGATGAGCTGCAACGTATTGGGTGCAGAAATCCCCTGAAGGAGGCATCTGATCAAGAGGGGAAGAATGCCAATTATGCGCTCCCATTCATGCCACTGCAATGAAAGCATAATTCTGACTCTGCTTTCTGACCCGCAGTATGCAATTTATGCAAATCCAAGCTGTTCTCGCTTCCCTCAGAGCCAAATGTCCACCAATGCCAGAGCTGGCTCTAACTTTTTGTTTTCCTTTTCAAAATCTATTGTTTTCACTGCTGAATATTTAAGACCTTTTGTTGTTGCTGCTGCGTTTCTTTGGAAATGAAATAATAATTGAAAAAAATCCCACAGCACACAGAAACAAACAAAAGTTGACTTCTCATCTCCGACGGCCTCCCATTCTGCCACGCTCAGTTCCATCCCAGCCCCTTATCGTTCCAGCCCAGAACCCTGCCACATATCGGCCAAGTGAAGCTTCTCGTGTCTGATCTGAAACGTTCCCGAGACTTTTGTTCGCAGCAAACACTGAAAGTTGCATCAAGCTGCATGGTGGTTTTATGGGATTAGCCCGAATACTGAGCCAACCGTCAATATAAGGCTCCAAATGATTTCTATCCCTGGCAAACACGGATATGAACCAGACTCAGGCCATGATCCTGAAATTGGCTTCACAGAGCAAGTAGCAGGTCTGAGGCTAAAAATATCAAATTACTGCAGCCTTCCTTTATTTTTGTTTTTTCCTTTTTTTAATCATGTCTACTGGCTGCCTTTTTTTTTTTTTTTTATAATTAGAAAAAGACAAAGACAAAAATAAAGTACTTATCCTGCCTGCTCCTCGGAGAAAGGAGCATTGCCCTTTACTTATCTCTGAAGAGCCACACAGATTTAATATTATTATTAGCAGCAACTATTTGTATTTCTGTAACACACAGAAGTCCCGGCGGAGACCGGAGCCTCATAACACTAGACGCTAAAGCACAACGTGCTAAGGGACTGTGCCTGCTCCAGAGAATTGATGATCTAAGACGATGTGTGGTGACAGGGGAACAGATTGGTGGAGCAGTTCGTCCAAGATCATACGGCGTGAGCACAGCAAAGCCAAGAAAAGAAGCGGGGTCCTTGCGAACAGTGCGCCAAATCTATTAGACCCTGTCTTCTAGTTATGATATTAGGGAATAGCAATAGCAATAACAATACATGGATTTGAAAGCTCTTGCAAAAGAGGTGGGTAGTACTGAGGTAAGGCAGACTTTAAGGCAAAATGACCTGTAGATATGATCCAGCAAGATAGCAGCCATGTCAGGAACAGCTCCTAAAATCCAAGGCTCACTTTTAAGCCCTGCTTGGTGAGTCACAGCATCCTGCCTACACTGTGAGGACCTGCCTGGTCTACAAAGAAGTTTAAAGGAAAAGCCTGAGAATGCCTGCCCATCCGCACATGGAGGTATGTGTGGCTGGGAACAGCAGGGACACCTGGGAGCTGCCCCAGTTGGCTATTCCTGCTGCAGAGAGTTGAAAATCTCTGCTTTCAACTCAAGCCCCACTTGAGTCAGCATAGTCAGCGGAGCGGGTCACAACAGCCCCCTGTACAAGCAGCAGGGCACAGCACTGCGGAAAAACATTCCTCTTCCACAGACTGCAGAAACACAAATCCACTCTGAATTTAATTTATTTTTATTGCATTTATATTAGGGCTAACATCTGGAAGTGGTAAGTAGAGCCCTACTGTACTAGATGCTGCAAAAAAATGTAAGAAAACAGTCCCTGCACTAAAAGACTTGCAACTGAATTTGGGATCCCTCATCACCTTGGAAATAAAAGCTCAGCATCTGCTAAGATGGAATCTGCAACTAAGTCTGAACAAAACACAATCCCTGACCCACTGGGGTGACCCCATGAGTCTGGCTCCCGCAGCTACCATATTTTAGGGCCAAAGACTGCAATTGCTCCATTGTCCAGAGATGGAAGAGGTCCCTTGCAGATGTAGCAGAGGAACAACTCTGACTTTAACCAGTAATGTCACACATCTTTCTGGAGTTGGACAGAAAACCAAAATAAAGCAAGAACGTGGTGTGCAAATGGTCCCAAAGGCACCATGATGCTAGTGGGGAGAAAGGCACCACTTCAGAAGACTTCAGAAGAAAGACTCTTAAAATAAAGTCTTCTGCAAAGTTAAGTTCATTCTTTATCTAAAACCATTGCATGGAAAATTCAGTTGTTCTCCAACGCATCTCTGTACCAAATCAGGAGCCTAAATTCAATCATTAAAGTGTGAAGCTGATGAATTTAAATCTATAGTAAGTGCAAATTTCAACACAATTTTAAGTAAGGAGTCGCTCCCAACACCTTCATAACATGTCAACACATAGTCATATATTTGTTTCTGGGACTCTTCAAATGTCTCCTTTTACTGTTTCATTTTTTTCTTGCCAAAACAAATCCTTAAAGCTCTCCCAGTGTTCTGAAAAAAATGTAAACATTTCTTGCATGTTAAAATCTTAGGTGGCCATGACAGAAATTTTGGAGAGACAAATCTTGCAGAAAAAAAAAAAGAAAAAAAAATCATACAAAAGAAACTTTTTGCCATACACAAGGGGAATTTGGACTGACTCCCATCTGATTAATTTTAACTTCTAATTTGTCCTTGGATCACACTGCAGTACGGATGTCATTTCTTAATTTGACTGTTTTGTAAGTAGCCAGTACTGTCCTTGTAAAGGGCGAAGAAATCCCCATATATCAGTAATGCTTTTGGCTGAGGGGAAGTTTAGTAATTGCTCCAGAGAAACAAATACAACAACCAAAAGTACTTCCCAGGACATGAAGGCAAAGATCCACCCTTTCTTGAAAGAAGGGGCTCTCTTATGTATACATTCCTATCCTCAATTATCGTGACTGCCTGTAACCATTTAGCTCTTTGCTAAGTCAACTGCAGGGTTCAAGAACGTTTCCCGACATTCTTCACATTTTTTTTACATGTTGCAATTTTATCTGGTATATATCATATGCTTTCCTCCAGAAATGCCTGAACCAAAATGTCCTCCTCCTGTCAAAGGAGTTGGGGCTTTGTGAATTTGACTGCTGCTCTCAGAAACCTCATTACTTGAGAGCTGTGTTAGAAACTAGCGAAAGCAGAGCAAGTTTGGCTTTGAAAGGTAAAACCACAGTATGTTCAAGCAGCAGGGGATGCAAATGGACCAACACTCCCTCTTAAAGACACTTTCATCCAGTTCTAAGCCCATTAGTTTATCATCCCAATGTCTTGGAGCTTCCCTGTCCCTCCACCAAAAACCTTACGGTGTACACCTTTGGTTTCATTACCTTCTTTACTGCATCCTTCCCCATCTCTAATCCCGCAGCTCCCTGACACCTATTTCAGTTGAGCAAAGCCATGTTTTTGGATTAACTGCAACTAAGAGTCAGTGCCGTTGCCTGCACCACAATGGACAGGCAGCCTCCAGCTGGCCAGGGGCAGGACAGAAGGTCCCTGCACGAGGGGCAGGTCACTACCCGCCATATGATTTACTACCAACACACAGCAATATTTAGGGAGCAAGAATAAGGTGGTACACGAGTGCTTTACCAACAAACAAGATGGGGAAAGGAATAACTGTATTTCCCCTGTTCTGCTAAGGGTAGGTTCACCAAAAGGTTAGTGAGAAAACAATGCAGGCCATCGATCACAGGGACAGCTAACCTAGAAAGGTTACCGCGTGTTCCTGCCTCATTTTTCACATCTATAATTACCCCGCCGCTTCTCCTCACGTCCCACCCATGGCCAAGCAGCAAATGCCAACCACCGCTGCTTTATTAATTATGTATTTTGCTTACGCCCGTTGTCACCGCCCTGCAACGTGCCATGGCGGCTGAAGGATTAAGTGGCACAGCTTCTGCGATCCCTGCAGGGCAGCATGGCCAGGGAGAGCGAACTCGAGGGCTTTCCTGCCTTTCCTTTGCCAGATGTGAAAAGCTACCACCTCTCAGCGGAGGCTGAGGTGGGATGGAG
The DNA here is from genome assembly GCA_013396775.1 of Cephalopterus ornatus. Taxonomy (NCBI): domain Eukaryota; kingdom Metazoa; phylum Chordata; class Aves; order Passeriformes; family Cotingidae; genus Cephalopterus; species Cephalopterus ornatus. Next base: position 81,122 of record VZRE01000009.1, on the reverse strand, counting down.
GTGGAAGGGATGCAGCTCTTCACACCTGCCCTGTGAGAGGGAGAAGCAACGTAGGGGCATATAAGGGAAGACCCGTTTCCATTCATGAAGGGCTCAGATTTCTTTTGGATCTTCACCCAACTGAAACAAAATGCCAATATTGCTGAACATACTTAGCACCTCCTAAAGTGCAATCCTACTCCAAACAGTGCCTGTCTAAAAACAGCAACGCCAGGCTCCTTGTTTACTGCATCTTCCTGATGCCTGATCTGAATTTCTCAGTCTAAAAGGAAAAGGAAAAAAGAAAGTAATTTTTCTATCTACCAGTCCAGCAAACCCAACCTAGGCTTTAAGAGCCACTCTGGACTCATTTCTTGCATATTCATGCACACAGACACAAGCAGCCAAATTACGTTATGCAAAGATGGGCAGGGGAAATGCAAGGCAATGATTTGAAGACAACAAATTTGCAAGGAACTCAGTGTGTCTCTACCCTAAGTACAGCGTCATGTTTCTGATTCAGGGAAGCCTGAGGGTTCTTTTTTTTTTTTTTTTTTCCTTTAGGGAAACCTAAAATAACTTCCTTTGAGAATTTGTGTTCTGTAACCACCATTTCATCCTTCTTCAGTATTTCTGGATCCAGGCTTTTCAGTTGTAGAATAATAGTAAATACGTATAAAATAAACGAAAACTTCTGCCTGATGGAGAACCATTTTCTGTTCTTGTTTTTTTCTGTCCCCCCAGAAACTATAATTAATTCATGTTCCAACAATACTAAAATCATTATTTTCTAATGGTAACCATATCTGCAATAGAACTTGTAGATGAAAAGTGGAATATAAAAAATTTGCTGACAAAAGCAAAGAGATTGCATGACAAAAGCCAGCACAATGATACAAAGTTGTGTGCATGTCCTATTTTGGACCCCACGGAAGTTCAGAGTGGTAATGAAGAGAAAAATACCCTGGAAAAGCCAGTAAGAGTAGACTCAAGAGGAAACTAAATACAGAATTTCTCTTGAGAAAAAAAACAAGAGCAAAAGCTTTTGCAGTGTATTTTGAGGCTGCTGAGCTCTACAATGTTCATCTCAGGATCCTGATAGCGAAGTACTAGGCACAGGTAGGATCCAGAAAAACCAAGCAGGTATAGGCCTCCTTCACACTGTCCAGGAAAACCAAAAGCACAGCACCTGCTGATTTGCTGCCCTCCAAGGCTAACTCACTGTATCAAATGTAACGACACTCACCACACAAAAATATTCTAATGTGGTTCCAAATTACTGTGGAGGGACAAAAAAAAAAAAGCCCGACAAAAAAAAAATAAAAATCACAGAGCACTGGACCAGCTGGATCCACAACAGACTAGGGAGAGGATGCTGGAAAAAATCCACATTGGTTCCCATGTCCCAGAGGTGAAATGCAAAATCTCTCCTTCCCCACACGCTTCTCCAAACCCTTCCTCAGACAAACGCCCTGCTCCCATGCCTATGAGCACTCAGAAGAGGTTTCCCTCAGCCAAGTTCTCAGGAAAGCAGCACAGGATGGCTGTAACCATGACCCACCATCTTCAGGACTGACCACGGCACAGATATTCCAGCTACAGGCAAAGCTTGTTCAGCTCTTCACCCCCTCTTTACAGCTCCCCCCTTCACTCAGTGGAGTATCTCATTACTGAACCTTTATGGTGCTCCATGCCACATCCCTGTTACTGGAGGAGATCTTGGCACCTCTGCCAGACCTGGTTAACAGCTGAGATCAAGGAAAAACCCACCAGGAGCACTGGCTTTTTGCATTGATGCCCATCCTGCACAGACAACGCATGGATGGCTCCTGAGCAGAAGTCAGAGCTACTATCAGTACTAAACCTGGACCACAGAGCCCATTTGAATACAAAAGAGTAAAACCCACCTATACCAACTGCTGGCTGTGCTCTGTCCTCTCCTCCCATTCCCACCCCTTGTGGCCAGGTGGCCTGGTTTATAGTGATCTTTCTTCCAACGGAGAGGGCTAGTGCCAGTGCAGTGCTAGTCCCTCCCTGAATCCACAAGGACATGTTTACTTGTCACAGCAGTGTCAGGACTGACACTATGCCCAAGTACAGTTTGCTAGACCAACGGAGAAGAAAACTGGACCAGGAGATATCTAAAGCTTCTGTTTTTGACACTGCCTGCAAGATCCTCAGGGACATCAAGAGAAGAGCAGGAAATACCCTTATTGTGTTTTCAGGGTAATTTACGACAAAGTCTGAGTATCTCATGTATGATCGATTTTAAAAATCTAAATTTAACGATAGGAATTTTCTTGCCCTCCTGATTAGGCCCATTTATAGTTCTTTCAGACTGATGGTTTAGCCATTAGCTGGGGCATATGTGTTTGGGGACATTTCTTGGTATTTCTTTGAATTCCATTGTTTATTATTTGTTACAGAAACAAAGAACAATCAACAACATGATACAGAGCCGCATGCTCTGGAGTGGAGCAACAGCCACAGACCCTCCAGAATTGCTATGGGTTCTCCGAGGATCCATCTCACTCACTTTCAGAAAAATCCCTGCCTTTCCACTTTCCCTTGAAGCAGCAAACTAGATGAAGGAAGGATTAATTAGCTGATGTTTGTAAAGCCTTTTGAAGATGAAGAGTGTTATTTTTATTTTCAAGTCTTACCAAAGGAAAAAAAAAATAAAAAAAGAAAAGGCCAGAGAAAGATTTCTGCTGTTTCCTACAGAGAGAGGTCTCAGGACTGAGCTCCTGTACTGAGACACTCCTCCAACACTAGATATTAACTGGCAAGCTGCCACCGCAGCCCCTTCCCTCGGGGCATGCATTAACAGGGTCTCTGCCCAGCTGCCTATTTTCATGAAACATGCAGAACTCAATACCACTGAGACCTCTCCCCCTGCACCGAATTTGCTTGAATTCGTCCACCAGATTCCAAAGTTAGGGGGAACACAGCAGCAATGTGATCACACACACCTCATTTCCTTAGAAAAGCAGACTAAAAGCAAATGAGGAAGGCCCTTGAATACGGATGCAGAGTGCCTGGCTACCCAGAACCCTGGTGGGCTATTTTCTCCTGAAGTGTAAATTACAGAAGTGATTTATCTTTCTTAAACACTTTTCACCTACTTTTGGAATTTCTGTATGTCTCCTTTTTTTCCTCACTCTCCTTGTGTCTTTGGCATCACAAGGATACACTCAAACAGAGGCATGCTGTGATGGAGGACAAGGATCCCCTGGCAGCTGGAGAGCAACAAGAAGCTTACAGGTGGGTGCCCTGCCCTAGGAAGACAAAAATAGCAAGAAGACAGACAAGATTGCAATGTATTAGCCAAGCTGTGCTTAACACCCAAGACAAGGACGACAATGAGCTGCTACAGGTCAGGCCTGAAACGAGCTGGAAACCAAGAAGGGGAAGACTTTCCAGTGTGCAGCCCATTTACGGCTCCTTCAATTCCATGATCTCATCAAAATCTCGTGACCACCAAAACCAACCAGGATGCTTGCTTCGAGTTATCCTGTTAAGGAATAGGTAGAATATTAATCCCACTGACGCCTAAGGTCCAGCTCCAGGTATGTTCACTCCCCCATGATCAGGGACAGCAGCACCTGTCCTGACCCTGCTTTCACATGAATTCCTTTCCCTGCTTTCAGCTCAGCAAGGCACAATGTGCAAGAGCTGAGAGGTCCTGCATAAAAACAGCCATCTGGTGAAGGGGCAGGAAGAACCAGTTAAAAACAGTAGCTCCACCATATGGAGAAAATAATTCACTTGGGCAGTGTAGGAAGAAGCAAACCCTATTATAATAATTTTGTTGCCAAGTGATGTTGCAGACTTGTTTTTCCCCTCACGGCTTCAGCACTGATTAAGAACAGAGCTTCCCCCATAACATGGCACCATCTCCACAGAAAGATCAAACTGTTCCCCCTACTGACTTGTGGAAATACCGTGTTAGCACCAAAACATCCACAATGTGAACTGAGCATGGAGACAGGAACACCGCATTCCCTACCACCTTGCTTATCCTTCCATTCTGGGTTAAAACACCAAGAACTTTGGGATAAGCCAACCCAGTTCAGCTGGACGGCACCCCAGGGAAAGCTGACTCAGAATTAGCACACTAGTGACAAGCCAGGTTTGGAAAACTTCTGGCCCACTAAACCCAAGGACAGGCAATGCAAACTTGCTAGGGGCTAAGGCACCTCTCTTCCTACACGTGGGAATTCTGGCCCTCCTGTAATCACCCACATATTCAGGACAGAGCAAATCAATAAAGCCCTGATTACAAAAGAAGTCCTTCCAGAACAGCTCCCCTTCTTCTTCAGGCTGTTGATAAAAAGGTACCGGGGTGCCAGCTCCAGAAGTACTTCTTACCCTGCAGAGTGACTCCTCCCTGGAGATCACCCTAATGGCCTCCCCCCAACACTACGTGGGCTCCTAGGGTCCCGTAATCAGATTACCATCACTAAGAGCTAATTATGTGCAAATGTCAAGTTTCCAAGATCCCACCCTGGCTGTCCTGGGAGTTGGTTAGGCAAGGGATCAGTCTCTCCTGCTTCTCCCTGCCCATTCCCCTCACAGACTCACACGCTGCCCCCCAGACCAGTGTTAGTACCATCACCTCCGTTAGCACGCGGTGCTGCTGAGCCCGGCACACAAGGCAGAACAGATGGCCAGGCCAGGCTATCACTGGAGCAAGGATAGATCTGGATGTCAAGCACAGCCACCACACTAAATGACAGCAGATAACCCCAACTCTCCAGCCTCGGACGGACATACCCTTCTGTTGAACCATTTGTTACAGGTGTGAGCTCAGTCCTAGTTCAAGGCATTAGCTTTCTCTTGGTAACAAACTTGCTTTTTCCCCCTTTTTCCTTTGTTTCCACACCCTCCCCTACCCCCTTTCTCCCTCTCATCCATTCCCATGCTGTGGCTTTCTAGTGGCTGTGTTTATTTCCAGACATGCAGGACTGCAATCAGAGAGATTTCCTTGCACGAGCAGCCTTGCAGCTTCCAGCCAAAATGGACAAACCCACTAACGTCTCCAAGGGTGTGGAAGACAGAATGGGAAGCGCAGCCTCTTGCTGCAGACATTGCTCCCAAGCAAGCAAAATCCCACTCTGAGGCTAGTTAACGTATTAGTCATTAATTCTGGATAAAAGGAAATTTATTTGCACAGCCCTGCTTAGACAAGACTGAAATCTTAACGTGCCCCTCCCCCTCCCCCTGCTCTCCTTTAATACCTTATTAATATTATACAGCAGCACAAGCCAACATGCAAATAGAGCTCTATGCAAATACGACTCAACGCAAAGACAGCTGCACTTGGTTCAGTGCGTTAGTGCAACTCTAGAGGAATAGCCGGGGAAAAATAAATCATACAGATGATAGAGAAAGCATGTCTTAGCTTCCAAGTTTCCAGGGAGAAAGCCGTGTGTGCACGTCTGTCAGAGCAGAGCTTACCAAGTTTCATCAAGGAGATAAGGTAGTTAATACTCTGCTTAATTAGAGGCTGCAATGTTCTTTTTGGGACGCCAAGAGGATTGCCCTCCAAAGTGTCTAAGGCTCTGTCTTGCAAAATCTACTTCTAAAGTGGACTTAAAAGCACAACTCTGCTCACTAAAAGAAGTACAGTCAACTTTTCTGTACATTATTTCTGTTTACTATTTCACATCAGATACATTCAGTTTCTAGACAGAAACCCTGTTACAAGCTTTCACCGAAGCACAGGTCTGCAAACAGCAGCCCTGAATTTGAAAGTCAATCACTTCCATGCCTTCCCAAGCACTGCCACCAGGACTGCATTAACTGCTGCTGGCAACCAACAGGTCGCCACATATAATGTTGATGAGGGGCAGAAGTATTCCTACCAAGAGAATTCTGAAGAGATACCTAACAGAATGAAAGTTTTACTTTAACACATATACTGTCCACCCCCTTGGAGCAGGGTCTAGATCAAGAGTGCTCTCAGAGCTGGTGATAACTACCATTCTGCTTGCAGGCAGGTATGAAGTTCCATTTGACTCCAGCTGTGAGAAGCAAGTCAGCAGGTTAGCCCTTAGGGTGTGGGTAGTATCAGAAAGACTTAAGCACTTTTTGTTTCCACAAAGACAGCTGTTGGACTTTCAGAAACTTTAATATACCCAGGTAAGGCAAGCAAAATTTATTAATCCCACATCATAGCTGGGAAGACTGAGAGATGTAGCAGAAAAATAACTACAACAAGTTCACAGAAGCAAACAAGAAAATAACTTCTTTTGTCCCAACTTTGTATGTCAGCCACAAGACTGTCTTTAGATACACGTGCCAAGTTTCATGGTAATACATATCACTGTAATTGGTGACCTCACATTTAGAAATATTTCTCAGCTGTAAAGGATAGCTGAGAAGGCATTAAGGTCACTTGGAGCACTTTTTGAGAACAAGCAGTCTAAAGAATGTAATTTTTGTTGAAGAACTATTTGGAAATGAGGTTCCCAGCTGGAAAGCTCATCTGATAGAAATGACAAAGGAATGAGGGCATTTGTCTTACCCAATAAATACCGAAACAAAATGTCCCTGCTCTTAGCATAGGAACTGTGAGTCTCCAAGGAGCTGGAGTTCAGGAAAGAACTGAGCAGGAACACCTTGCATCCCTCACTGGCGACTCTTCCAGCTGACACCACTTCAGCAGCGAGCCTGAAGGAAGGGCTTGAAGAAATTATCTTAACATGCTTCTTTCAGGCATTGGGTTTTAGATGTTATGTAAATATCAACTTCAAAATAAGGGAGAGACGAAGGTTACAAAACAAAATAACAACTGAAATCTTTACAAAGCAACATCCTATCTTTGGTGATCATTGATTCAAGCCCAAAATGCATTACCTTGCTGTTAACTGTACTGCATACTATTATTCCACATACTGCTCTTTATTACAAATAACGCTATAGATCCACACCTGCTCCATGGCAGTGCTTTTCTTTGGAAATAACCATAAGCAGACAACTGGCATGTAGCAACACATCAGAAAGGGCCTCAACAATTTCATTTTCTAAATTTCAGTGCAACCACTCTTTTAGCATTTTCCCTCCTTTATGTAACTGGGAAAGGGCTGAGGTGAGAAGGATCCCACACAGAAAAAGAGCTGGCTTGCAATACAGAAGAATGAAAGCACTGCTAAGAAAATGAGAAGACAGCTGGCTTCCACAAAGGGTGCCAGACCTCATGTTTAAAATTAAAGAATCTCATGTTCTGAGGAAAGCACCTAGTCTCACCCTTAAGTAGAAGATTAAGAAGCAAGAACTGGAACACACCATGTTACCATTAGTGCCCAGAAACCTTATACAAGTTAGGATCCAGACTAAACCCTACACATGTTGGTAGTACCCAACAGGCTTTATTCTTCAGTGTTTTGTTTCAAGACCTGCATGAATGGACCCACCCTATAGTCACTTCTAATAGCCCGCTTGGGCAGCCCTAGAAAGGCTAAAGACCAAGAGAGTCATTAGGCTGGCTTAGCCCTTTACCTAGGTATGATCTCTCCAGGCCATGCAAGACAGAAAAGAAAATGGGTATTTTACTCCTGCTTCAACACTGGTCACACTGTCACATTCCCCACCTTCCCTGTCTACTTCCTCAGCATGAGCCCAACTGTTATTGATCGGAGGGAAACATCCTGATTAACAGAGATGAGTAACAAAGTTGGTACCAATACAGGCAACTCCTGTAAAGCTCTAGTCAGATGTGAAGAGCAAGTACCACCTGCAGAACCTGGAGTTCCACATCCACGGAAAGCTCAGGGAAGCACAGCCCCAGCTTGACTGCTGTGGAGGTTGTGGTTTCCAGGTACATCTCCTCCTGGTGGCACTGCTGGTTTAACCAGTCTCTGCCCAAAACCCCAGGTCCCACCTCTGATCTGTCCCTTAGGACAAGCTGGTACAAATTCTCACTGTGTCACATGAGGGTGGACCAGCTCCAAAGGGCCAGGGAGGTAAGATGGGGAGAGGGAGGCAGCACTGCTCAGGCAGCCGCTCACCAAAGGGCACGTGTGTGAGCATGCCCCAAGAAGACAACCTGGTGAGCTCAGGACCAAGCTATCACACACAGGTATGTAAACACCAAGCCAGAGCAACAAGCAGAGTGACAGACATCAAAGCAGGGGAACCCACTGCCGGCCCACGGCTCATTTCTCATACGCTCCCAGCAGCGCGGTCTTTCAGGTGGTGCTCGCTGGTTTGGACATTAATCACAGATGAAGGGTATTTTCTCTCACATGAAAGCAGAAACCCCCCAGAAGGCATCCTGCCAGAGTGGGCTGTGACTCACCCGGGTGCCTGGAGGAGGGGCTGGCAGAGCCACGCACCTCACAAGGGATCACAGACCTTATGCTGTCCCTCATCCTCACCCGTGGAGCTGCCAGAGAGGCAAGTTTTGCTTTTCATATTGACGCGTAGTAAATTAATCTCTTTCTTTTAAGAAGGAAGGGGGAAATTGCATCACCTCCCCAGTTTCCCAGCACTTGAATCCTGAATGTGTTTCCCATCAATACCACAAGCAACGAATCTCCAGAAGGCAAAGAACAGCACAGAGAAGGAAATGGAGAACTTACCACTCCCAGTCAGGTAACAAATATGGGAGAAAAACATCCCTGTCAAACAGTTAAAAGTACTTTGGAGAAAAATCTTACACTTTACCAACCTCTTTCCAGTTTGCTTCTATTTACAAAAAAAAAAAATAATAATATCCACTGTCAGTGATGTAATTTTGAAAAATTAGTTTTACACCTACTTTTCTTGCATTGTTTTTGCACTGAGTCAGAGGTTCACACAGTGCTTCAGTCTTTGCAGATTTTCTTTAAAGCATATTTTCTCCCTGGCTTTGGGCCAAGCCCTGGTATTCTTTTTACTTGGGGAAAGTCCTCAGGAAAGTCTGTCACAGATTTGTTTCGAATTATGGGCCTTTGCCTGTAAAGATTCATCTCTTACCATCACTGACTAACACCTGAAAACAATCTAGATCTGGTTGTCGGGAATTTGGTAGGATCACAGAAATTACCTAGGTACAGCAACCTTGGCTGCAGCAGGCTGTGGAAATGACCTTCACACTCCATGGGTCAAACTATGAGAAGCCACCTGAGAATCCATGACGCTGTTATCAGCATCGGTATCAGAATCAACACTTTTTTTCCCTGCTTCTACTTTCCTGGAAACTAACTGTGATGACAAGGTCCCAGGCGGCTTCATTTGCTCGTCTGGTGGGCAACCAGCAGAAGGTTGATGCAGACCTTCTCCCTTGCTCCCCATCCTGCCATGCCCCTGCCCAGTCACCCCCTAGTTCAAAGTCGCTGGAGGCCTTGGTTCTTATCATGAAATGTTCTGCCAAATCAAATGTAAACAAATGACATGCACAGTTGACATGGCAACAAAGCAGCCCTGCACGCAACGCAGCAGCATTTAACTCTGCCGGGCTGGGCACAAATTTGCAGGAAAGACCAGAGCAGGCATGAAATTGCAAAGGTAAAAGACAGTGTCTTCTCTCCTTTCCCCAGGTGCCTGGAGAAATACACTGCTCCGCACCCAGGAGTTTGCTGAGAAAACTGCAAGACCATCTCCTGCAAGATGTCTTCAAATTGCCAGACAGTTTTTTGGGTGGCATGAGAAGAACATGAGAGCATCACACATGTTTATAGATCTCAAAGCCCCTCAGAAGGAGTTCAGCATCTCAGACTAGTCTTTCCTACTGAAGACTGGCAGCAAATCCCTCTCCCTTCATGACCCACCCTTGTGTACAGGTCATTCACAGGAGCAGAGCCCAGGCATGCACACAAGGATGATAAAAAGCAGGAGAGAATGCAAGGGCTCAGGGAAAGGATACAGAAGCACACTGGTACAATCACGTGGTATACAACATTGTGTTATTCACCCCCTTTGCAAATCTTCCACAAGATTACAGCCCCAGGCACATAAGTATTTAATAAATGGTGTCAGAATAAAAGTTGCCACTGCACTTGGGCTTACCTTGGACTGTGCAGTTTCATCAGCTCCCTTAGAGTAAGACAGATTCAATGGAAGCTTGGAGCCAAAAGGTGGTTGTTTAAATGCAAGTATTTTGGGTCAGGGACTGCAACGGTTTGATTTAACACTGCTTTTCTCTACAGACCTCATAGTCTTCTAATTTTAGATGCCCAGGACAATTTTCATGCTCTGACCTACTAAAAAAAATACCATGTGCTCTCAAAGAGCATCTCACTTTTATCATGGGGAAAAGCACTGTTCCAGGTACGGGGGGTACAAATCCCTGCAAAGCCTGCACAGGGTGCAAACACTTTGGGAGCCTCAGCATTGGGAAGCATCGTTTTTGGAGCAGACTATCTCAGTTTCACCTCTCCGAGAAGGCGTGTGATCCCTGAGTGCCCCTCCAGGAGAGCCTAGCAAGGCAATGTTAAGTCTGCAAGGCAAAGTCCCTTTAAATAAAAGCGGCTGCTGATGTTAAGATAAGCATCCAAGCAGTAAAAATAATGAAGCTGGCTCTTAAATAATGAGTGCTGATGGCCCCCTCTGCTTGCATTCCTAGTCTAATTACTTACATGGTTAGCTCAGCCCTATATGCCTTTCAAATGCTGCCATTTAAAAATGAAAGTTAAATCCTCTTGGAGAGGACAAGAACTAATGGGAACTACAATGTATGCACATTGTTGCCAGAGGTGAGGGTCCTACCACAGGGGCCTTTCCCCTGCGTCTCTACTTTCAACACGAAAACACAATTTAAAAATCAAATGAGTTGCCAGCTCACAGATGGAAGAATAGCTCTTTAAGATGGAGGAATCCACAGCTTTTGAGCTCGGGAATTCAAATTGTTGCCTAGTACGAGACATTATGAGGCTTGGGTTATGCTGCTGATGCCAGGGAAGGCAGGAGGAGAAGGCAGGAGGAGCAGCTCCAGATGAAGTACGGGCTTGGGTCGCAGCCCTGCTGCTGCCCTTTGCCTGCGACCTCCCCCAGCTCCGCCCAGCTCCAAGAGAGCACCCGTGAGCATCCTCACCCCATGAGGCACATGTCCCAGCCATGCCCCAGTCACATGGACAGGCCACTCACTCGTGCACAGGCACATATGTGAAGTTCTACCAGCAAATCCACAGGGCTCCTTGCACAGCCTCCAAGATCAAATTAGAGGGTTAAAGGTTGTTTAAAAACAAAACAAAAAAAAAAAAAAGGAAAAAGCAATGGCACAGCACGATCGGAATGGGATCAAGAAACTGCAGGAAGATTTGGCGAAGAGGTCAGGGCCAAGAGCATCACCCCACTGCCAGAAGAAGGGTACCCACCTGAAGAAAGGCTACAACCCCACAGGTTAGGACCCCAGCTGATGTTTCATATGTGCTCTTCCCATTTAGTTTGGCACCAACATTTTGGCTTCAGAAGCTATCCTGGCAACAAGTCCTTTCCTGAAAATTTATCACATGCCTTTATACAAAGCTGCCAGAACCATTTATAGACAGTTATCTAACAATATCTGCTTTTTCTTCAGTCATTAAAGAAATAAACAGAGGCTGGAAAAGAATTAATATGGAAAAGGGGCCTGTACTTTGGAAGAACAGCCTTGGACTACTAGAGACGAGGGAATGCTGCCCTGCCTCAGAGACAGGCTAGCGTGACAACAGTGATGGATTACGGAGAGGGATTGCTTCTCAAAATGATGTCCAATTACTCTTCATGCCCAATCAAATTGGTTTTAAGTTATCCCTCAAGAGAAAGAAGCATTCCTGACCTGGAAGAGAAGGCAGGGCTTTTTGTGTAAATAAATAATCAGAAATAACCATAGGCTGATGGTGCAGTTGCTGGGGTCTATTAGAGAAGAAATGAGAAAAAGGAGCTGTAATAGATTGCTTTCTGTCTCATATCTGTGAGGATTTTTTCTGAGATCTGTAATTTATGACAGATTGTTTTCATGAGCCAGTAAACAATGATTTATAACATTAATAAGCAGCGATAGGTAAGTTCCCCAAATATGATTCCCCTGTGTACTTCCCCATGACAGGGATGGAAAAGATTTTCCCTTCTAATACGAAGATTGAACCTCACAAAACCCTTAGCACCATTCGATAACCACAAACGCAAGTCCTCTGCTTGTCAGGGACACAAACCCATCGTGCAGCCTGCCTTTGTCCCCATCCTCGCGTGCTCGCCCTGGAGCAAGGAGGAGGGAAAGAATGGCTGGGCTCACTCACGCATACAAGTCCACAGAACTGGGGGTCCTGGCTTGCAAGTGCTTGGGGATGTGCTGTGCCTTTTGTAAACAAAGCACCAGCTATACATCTGTGCCCATGGATAAATAATGTATTCATTGCAAGCACTGCATATCTCCGGTGCCAGTTTTCTTGCATTTAACAACTCCAGAATGACCCTGACCACTTCAAGAAGGGACAGAGGCAAGCCTGACAATTACTTTTTTTTTTACAGCCTAGATTTGGAATAAACAGCTTGGAGGAATCCAGAATTGGATTCCCTTCACCCTTTTCTCTCAAGTCCTCACAGATTTCATACCTCCAAAAAGACCTTGCAACCAGCTGAGAGCTCAGACATAAAATGTGGTCGTTAATGAAGATGTGCGCCTACTTCCAGAATGTAATTCATTAGGAGAGGAATGAAGGGAAGAGCAAAAAGAGGGAAATCAAAAGCAGCTCCCTTAATGTTCACAAGTATTCTATGAACCAGGAGTCCAGTTCTGGGGAATACGAGTAGTAAATTGCTGAGTGACTTTCTAATCTAATTATTTCACTTGCAATTCAAATTATTTTCCAATTAAAACCAAGCTAATACATTCTGAAATGTAAATCAGACTCTATTACCTCTTTTTAATTGCAATGCCTAAACTATTCCCCTTTTCCCTTTAATTGATAGAAGTCAGGGGGAGATTTCTACACATTCTCCTGCAATCCTGTAGGGTTATTTCATGCTGGCCTTGGCGGTCTCACCATCCTTCACCTCTGCCCTTGTTTCCTCCATAGCAGAGACTGATACTCCCTGCTTAATGAAAGCAAAAAGCCTAGAGAAAGAGCCAGAGGAGCAGCTCTTTTCTCCTGATGGCAGAGGCACCAAGGTACAGACAAAAGACATCCCTCAGGTGCCAGCTCTTGCCCTAGAAACATGGTGTTTGTCCCAGGTCAGTGAGGACCAGAGAGCCCTGGTGTGGTACATACAGCAAGTTCCCGTGGCTTCGCTTCTCCTGCACTTGACTGCTGCCTTCTTCCAAAAAAAAAAAAAAAAAAAGAGGAAATAAGTACAGAACATTTTGTCCATTCAGCCAGCCTAAGTCAGATATAAATACATAAAGAATGAGCAAGGAAGCCTCTTCCGTCAAGGGAAGCTATTTTTGATTTAAGCAGGGCCCTTTCCAGACTGAAAACTTCTGAATAAACTTGCATTGTCTATATTACTTCCCTTTTCTCCCTAATTGATAAAACTAACCCTGCAGACTACCTCTGCTCTTGAGTTTCACTCACACCCTACACTTGTCTTTTTTTTCCTCCAAGTTTCTTGCAAGTACTGATAACCAATTTTGATCTCAGCAACCACTCACAAGTCCCTCTTGCTCCAGGGTGGGTGTCCTCACTATCCCCCCAACTGCTGGTGACCTCCACAGGAGCTGGGCCCCTGGATCCCTGCACAGCAATGCCACCTGGGGAGCGGACAATTACAGCGTGCCCACCTTCCAGAAACACCAGCAGAGGAGCACAAGGCATTCACTGTCACCACTGTTTTATCTGCACAGGTTGGAAGTGGGTAAAATGCCAGGTGACTGCCCGTTGACTCCGCAGTCCATGCCTGTGTCAGCCCCAGCCTGCGCTCCTGACCCCCACTGATCGTAACAGGATGGATGGAGCTGAGCAAGCAAAAGGTGCCATGAAGGGTGGGTGCTCATTCCAGAAGTGAGAGGCATCAGCTCCTGCTGCCTGCAGGAAAAGCCAGTGAAAACCAGTGAAACCAAGCAGTCACACCCCATCTGTGTGGGCAGCTGCTCCAGCTGTGATGGGCTGAGCTCTTAAGCTTGCCCCTTCTTGAGTCAGAAATCTGAATTAAAGGGAAAAGAGAAAAAGACAAGAATAAAGAGTGGGAGACAATCAGCCTGGCAGACAGTAACTGTACTGACAAGCAGCATGAACCCTCACCTGTATTACACTATTAATGGAATAAATTAATAGAGACTGAAGATGTGGAAAGGCTTACTTTGAATCCAGAAGGTGCCTAATCCAAATTTAGTGTGGATTTATACTTCCCACAGTCACACTGCCTTCAACAAGGCTAATGGAGATCCAAGGCAAATAGAACTACCCTCCATTTTGGTGCAAATATGCTCTTTTCTGTTGTTTAATTTTTAAGCATTATCTCTAAAATGCTCTGGGAATTTTCAAAATTCAGATTCACTTAATTCTTTACTCAGCAACCATCCCTGCCCTACCTGTGCTCTTCCTACAGTTTGATATTTAAGTTTGTATTGCTTTGTAGTTTACATCACTACAACACACTAGAAATCATTTGGAAAATACAAATTATTAATTGCCCTCACATATAGACAAAAAAACCCCAGGTATATGATTATTTTTTTCAGGCTAGTCCTCAAGTGAAGTGTTTCATCTGAAAAAAAACTCTAAATATTTGAAGTACTGAATATATATATATAAAATATTTTACCTGTATATTATGCATTTAGATTCTTGAGTCAGAGTCTTTTGAGTCTGAACTACCAGCACCCTTTAAAAATTGTATGCAGAGATACTTAAAAAAACCCTGGCCATAACATACAGTTTTCTAGAAATCATCTCAGCAGATGAGTGGGGATCTTTTATTATGGAAAGCATTTCAGATTTCTAGTTCACTGTACTGTTTAAGCAAGCTACAAAACAAACTCAAATTTTAGATGTGAAATCCCCATTTTCAATGAAGAAGGGAGAAAGGAGAAGCAAAAATCCCCAGTGGGAATTTTATGTGTTTAATAACTCACTGGTAATCTCTTCATCATCCAGGTGATGGTAATCCAGCCTGTCCCTCCCTCTCTAGGGTTTCCAGTGGCGAGCTGCAGCTCTCCTCGCCCGCAATGACACCCCTCAAAGCCGCTACGACCCGTTATGTTTTTCTCTTCTCGGTTTTAAGCCATGTGTTGCCTGGTATGGCCAGCCCACAGATGAAACAACACTGCCTTCATCCAAATCCCTCCTTAGCAACTGGTTTGCCGATCCCAGGGTGGTTTTGCACTTGCTGTCCCTCCTGGGTACTGGTGATTTCTGTGTTTTGTGGCTCTGATCTCTTCAACTCCTTCTTACTACAAGCACATTTCTGAGAGAAGCAGCAAGTGCAGGGGTCAGTGTGAGCAGAGGCAGTGGAGGGTTTGGTACTCGGCTTTTGAAAACAAGGAGGTTCATGGAAAAGAACAGAATGGGAATGACTCCGGGCTTCTTTCCTGCTCCAGAGTTTC
Organism: Cephalopterus ornatus; assembly: GCA_013396775.1. Taxonomy (NCBI): domain Eukaryota; kingdom Metazoa; phylum Chordata; class Aves; order Passeriformes; family Cotingidae; genus Cephalopterus; species Cephalopterus ornatus. The sequence goes on along the minus strand of VZRE01000009.1, from coordinate 65,695 downwards.
GTCTTGCATCTGGCTGCTCACCAGGAAGGTTTCCTGGCACAGGGGCCACCACCTTCCCCTGCGGTTCTTCCCAATTTCTTCCCCCAGTGGATGTTGAGGATTTTAAGAATCTGAAAGGCTCTGGGCAGCTGTGCACAGAGAAAGGACGTCCACCTGGGCAGCTCTCCGCTCCCCAGGGCCAGGGCTGGCACATAACACCAACCAGCCCAAACCCCTTTTCATGCAGGTTGCCCTAGGGCCTGCCCAAAGCAAGAGGTATAGAAAGACCACTGGCCTTGGGACATCCCCACACAAAGGGGGATGGGTCTGTAAAAATTAGAGAAGTGAAAAAAAAAAAAAAATAGCATAGCCTAGACTTCCTCAGCAGCTTCTTTTCACAACTCCGGAAAATTCTGAAAGCAGATTTTCTAAGAGCTGTCACTGCAGTGAACCTGAACCACAAATAACTCCACAGCTGTTGCACTGGAGATGCATGGATTTAAATCAAGAGAAGCAATTCCTCTAACTTCAGTATCAGGGAGAATCACAGAGGTATTCTTCTTCCACCCAGGCTGTTCCTGCAGGTTTTCTCCCGGGAAAAGATATCACTTGCCCATCTCCAAAATCACAAGATTATAAACATTTTTTTTTTTAAGATTGTATTCACTTTTTTAAATTTAGCTTATTTTCAAACTCCTTTTTGCAATAGCACTGAGGTCTAGAAATGCCTCCCCCTTTTTTAAAGTTAAAAACCAGATTCTCTCAGGTAGGTAGAATGTCCAAAGAAGAAAAACCAAAAAGGAACGTTATAAAACTTGATGAAAACATAACAAACTAACAATACTGAGTGCATCTACACCGGTGTTTCAGTTGGGCACTTTTGAGGAAAAACCTCTCAATTGCTCCCATTTGTTCTGTGCTCCCATTGCAAAGAGGTCTCAGAGTGCACAAACCGGCAGTGACCCACTGAACAAGACCTAATCCAAAAGAGTGACCCCTCAAAATGCCCCAGACACAGCTGTTGGGTCCTTGGCACCAACTGGTTTGCTCTCCAAACCACCTGGCCACACACAAAGCCACTGTCTCCTGGGGTTCCCCATGGGTTGCTTGTTCCCTGCTGTCATCCATCAAGAGTCATTTTATGTTTCCCATCTCTGTGTCCATGCCCAGAACAGCACGAATTTCACTGTGCATCCCTTTACGTGGGAGAACAAAAGCACAGGCCTGATTTATCACATTACCCCTTTGATAAGCCCAAAGGATTAAGAAAACTAATTGAAAGGGTTAATTCGCATCTGTAACAGGCTATCCTGGTTATGACATTTAGCTTCCCTGCCACAAACGAGTTATCCCGTCTCTTCTCTAGAGTAGAGGTAAATGTCAACAGAGATCAACAATCATGTATTATAAATATACAATGCATAATTTTTTTCTCCTGCTGTTTTGAAGCACTGAAACTGCTTTAGATGACAGGCACAAATACTTAAAAACTTTTGGAACAGGTTTTTCTGAATCCTCCTAAACTTTTAATAACTTGCAAATTGTGCTGTCACCCACAGGACAGCACCAGGAAGGTGCCTGTGCCAAGCAGCAACAGCCAAAAAACAGCTCTACTTTCACTGCGCTGAGAAGTTACCATTTCCCACAAAGCAGGCATTGTACCTGTTGGGTGTCAATTTGTTATACCCAGACAGTGGGGTATTAAATGCAAAAGAAAATCTGCAGAAAAATTTTCCCAGTTCAGTAAAATGTCACAGAAAGCTCTCAGTTCTAATGACACTGGCTTCTCTAGCTGTCCGAGAAAGCACACAGAGCCCACACAGGATCTGCTTCCACATAGGAAAGCAGGATCTGCTTTACAGTAGGCACACATGTGCTAGATAGCTGTTGTTTACTAGGTCATGTTGATTTTGCTTTCAGCTATGTTTTCTTAGGCACCCACGTCTCTTCATGTAGGAGTGCCTTAGAAATTACAAAATATTACTCCCACTCAGCATGCACTCGTGTATGTATACATTGGGTTTGTGTGTACACAGCTACAGAGATGCCCACTATAAACAAACATTTGCATCCCTAAGCTTTCAGAAAAACAAAGATATTTTTCCATCCCTTCACAGGAAAGGGCTGCACCTGAAAAGAGCAAGAGCTACACCCTCCTTGCTTTCATCCACTCCCCCCTTCCCAACAGTACTTTGGGATCCCAACTCCTCTATGCCTCACTTCCAAAGGGACCACGCTCAGGCGCAGCTCTGTTGGCCACCTCTCTCCTGGGGTAGATGGAGGAATTGAAGGGGTTCCTGCTCTGCTGAAAGCCTTTCCCTCCAATGCAACTCACTTGCAACTCAGCATTTCCCCACAGAGGGGCCTCCAAATGCATGGATAATTTTGCTCTATTCCTTCCCTGCCTCTGAAGCATCCCTTCTGCAAGCTGTGGAAAAGCCCAGTTTCTTGGAAAGCAGCAGATTCTTGCTTAAGATAGGAATTCCTATTACGGAAGCTGATCCCAATCAAGCCCTTCCCTTCCACCACGACCTCCACCCCAGTTTAGCAAATTCACCTTCCTGGAAATGCCTTGGCTATAAATACAACCCTAGGAACAGCCCTTGTGACATTTTTCCCTTTACTACGTAAACTTTCCACTTGCCTAAATCTTCCCAACAAAAGCCACCACACAACACAGACTGAGGAAAGCTGCACTTTGCTGGAGGAGCAGCGCGGGTGGCAGCTGGTGATCCACCGGTACACGTTCCGGCGTGGAGCTACCTTGCACGTGGATTTGCAAGACCATAACATAACCTCCCAAAAGGATTCATCCCCTTGTGCCCGGTACCCCTCGTGCTCCCCACCTCGCTGTCACCCCGGGTTTGTTTAATTTCGTGAGCAATGGTTTACAGAAGCCATGCAGCAGAAGTTATTAACGCTGCTTTGGTATGGGGAAAATCTCATTAACGTCAGCAAAAGGAGGAAGAGTTCTGAAAAGCTCCCAGCTAATTTGCTTTCTTTTAATTTCTTGCAATTACAGTAAGCAGCATAACGCTCTCCCAATAAATGAGTCTTTAGCATTGTGGCAGCAGCCTTCTCCCCAGTCCATTCTCGCTCACACTTTTAACCCTTTCCTAGATTGCTGGAGAGCAGAAATGACTGTGAGGTGCACCTTCCTAGAACAAATGGACTTCAGACATTTCCAGTAATTTATCCACATGGTGGAAAATCCCTATTTTGGCTGTGCCTTTTTTTTTCTTTTTCATTTTTTGCTTTGCAGCCATCACAGCAGTACTGAGCTGGTGCTTCCCACATCCTTTACTTGGTCTAAATTCAGTTTCTCTTACAGTAAACACAGTTCCTAAAGGCTGCAATCCAGTTCTTTTCTGAAAAGAGGTTCAGTGTAGCATATCCCACACACTGGCTGATTTTTAAAACTCGCTATGTGATCTATTTTCCCTTGCTGCTTTGAAAAGTTGAAGAGCAACAATTCTATTTCAGACTCCAACTTATTATTTTTACTCCGCTCTAAAAAAAAAAAATTAGAAAAAGGAATAACGTTGAAGAATGTTTAAGCATACAGTCTGGAGGGTAGTAAGAGGGGAGGGTTTCGGTTTGCTTTGTACAAAAAAAAAAAGGGGGGGCAAAAATTGTTCTCTATTAAGTAAAATTGGATTGATTTTTCAATCACCAAAAATGTTACAATAAAGCCAAACACCAAAATTTCATTTATTTCATTTGACTCATAGTGGCAGGTTTTCAATTAGAATTAAAGAAAAGGGTTTTGTAGGGTTGGTGGTTTTTTTTGTTTGGTTGGTTGCTTTGTTGTTGGTTTTTTGGGGTTTGTTTGTTTTGGTTTGGTTTTTGTTTGTTTTCTCTTCCCCCCTCCACAAAAAACTTTGAGAAGTGAAATTTTGGAAGGAAATCATGTTCAGATTAGCCTTACATGGGATCACTTATTTACATCAAAACAAGATATACAAGTCCAAACACTATTATTTACATTATTATTCAATAGATCTTTCAGTCAATATATTTTATTTTTTTTTTAATTCTCAGCTGTGGATTCATCTAAGAACACTAGCTTTTCATTTCAATTAAGTTCCTAACCATCAAGGCTCCAACCCAAATCTTAAAAGTATCAACCCTAAAATCTAAAAAAGAATCCCAACCCAAAATACAGAAGAATCTGTTGTTATTTTTCTACAAACACACAGACCAGTCAACATTTTTCACCCATTCCTGAGGCAGAACAGAGGGAAGAAAGGACAGCAGGAGCCCCTGGGAGGGAGCAGATCTCTTGCTTGGACATTTGCAAATCTCTCCCCAGGTCTCACCAAACATTGCAAAGGTCCAGCCCTCTCAGCAGAGCACACTGGAGACACTGGAGTGGAGGGAAGGGACGGATCAAAGCAGCATGAGAAGTTTCTTGCCCTGATAGTTAACAGAGGCCTCTCCATAACAAAAATGACCTACCTGTCCTGGGGACTTCACAAAGTAAAGATAAAAAAGCATGTCCTGGCACATGCAAGACTACACTGATTTTTTTGCAGCGCTAATCAGCACTCCAGTACATATGAAAACCTCCCTACTGTATCTATTAAAAATAACATTACATAAGGAATTTGGGTGGTTAGTGAACTCGTATTTGACTAGACCCTTTCCTGAACACATTTCAGACAAGGGAAGCTTCTTGCACTGATTTGCAAGTTGCAGAAAACCTCACTGCTGCCAACATTTGAAAATAATTAAGTAGGACCTTTGTTGTTTGTGTAAAGAAAAGAAGCCAATAAAGACACATTTTTAGCTTCTTTGAAATGATATTTAATGATCACAGGCTTCTTGTATGGATAATACTGTGTCTGCACAATGAAAAAGGGTGTCCACCAGTACATACATACATGTACCAAGCCCTGCACTGAAAAACAATTCCTGCATCATTTATAGTTACTTTATGTACTTCATAATGTATGCATGGATGAGCTAAACCGAATGCAGGAAATTTAAACTGTCTCATTTGTCCAGGCCAGTCACAATCACACAATTAAAAGGATGGCCATAAAGAAATCCTCACTCAATCAGGGAATGGAAGGAGAAGGTTCATTTTCTTGTTTGTTAGACAAGTGCCCCCCCATTTGCAACTGAAATTCAGGAATGATGGGGATTTTAAAACAAAAAACAATCAAGTAATCTGAAGCGTGTCAGGAAAAGCAAAACCAGAGGATTTCACTGGACAAATCCCAGGGTAGGCACCCCAGCAGAAGCTCCCACCAGGAACCAAACACCAGTTCAAGTTTCCCTCTTGTTTGTGGAGACATGAAGACATTAGAAACACAGGTCTTCCCTTTCACTTATCTGCACTCCATCCCGACAGCATTTTAAAATCAACTCTTGTTTAGTCTTGAAAACATAGAGCACTGAACAAACATCTTCTGGTGGTGCAGTCAGTGGGGAAAGGTCCCTTCTTGCCACTCCTTCCTTCCCAAGACCCAGAGCTTCTGAGCTGCCAGGAGCAATTAAAAAACCCATTCTGTCGTACAGCCAGAAATTTCTGCTCTCACTCAAAACACAGAGCTCGCTGTGCTCCTAACAAAGCTGTGTTCAAAACAAGCGCCGGCATGTGCATTTGTGTGAGATGACTGAATGGCCCTGCAGGTTGATAAAAGGTTCTGGAGTCTTTCACATACAACTAAAGTCGTTAGCTTGAACCCGACCCGTATCAGCGGTGTCTGAAACTGGCTGCAACTGGAAGACTGCTGGTGTCCTATCTAACAGAGTTGGTAGAATCCCTCTAACTCCTGGAAGACAAATATATACGCTGTTTGGTGTGCTTTGCACGGTGAGGGCAAAACTCAGAAAGGAATGAATTTTGAACCTCTTTTTTTGTCCCGCCAATGCAACCTGCAGTGGCAGCTGGTAGGCTCTTTAACTAGATACAAGGCCTGTCATGAACTGTGGTACACCCTCCACAGCTAAGTTTTAATTGAAAATATCCTCCATGTTACCATTTCATACAGTCCCACAGCTATCTACCACAGCCTCATGAACTTAGGGATGACACATGTCTCCAAGAGAACATGCTGGAAGAATCCATTCCTTCCACACCACGCAATGAAATCATAAAAAGGTTAAATCCAAAGATCAGCCCTGAAGAAGTAATAAATAAAAAAAAAACCAAACTAAAACAACACCATCCGTCTGGAATCTGCCCTTCCCTCCATATCCCAAGACCATGACCAATTCTGCCAGTCAACTTTCCCACGGGAGCACAATATTAGTAAACTCAATCTGCCACAAAAGATAAACACGGATACGTAAATTCCCCATCCCATTTGTTTGCATATAAATGCTTAGTCTGAATGAAGCCAAACCCCATCTCAGCTGAAACTCCCTTCTGAGAGCAAAGGGCTCAGAACCCCACAAGATGTGGCAAATCCAGTTGTAAAGTCATACTGAAATAAAGCATGGTTTGGATTACACGTCATTTTACTGGGATCTTCAAACCTCCTACAGGCATTCAAAATGGTCTGGGTTTAGCCCATTTTTACAGCCTCACACTGACCACTTTGAAAATCTAATTAACCTGGTGAAAAGTACTGCCTAGGGTCTACTTTCTGAACAGTACCAAACTGCTTGTCATCCTTTACCAAAATGACAGAGAAATAAAGGGTGATCCTCCCCGTGTGAGCTACAGGCTTTGCCCCTGCCTCGCTGAGGTAGCAAACCCTGCTGGCTGGCTCCCGTTCACAGAGGCCTGCACATGCTCAATAACACCATTGATTTTGTTTGTGAAGGCAGAGAGAATCCAATTTTAAAAAGCCACATTGATTCCCACCCATTAAAAACAGAGAAAGCTGCAGCATTTGCTAAATGGATAGAAAAAGACTGAGGTCAGGGTGGAGGGGTGGGATAATGTCATTACCCTGAGCTTGTTCTGAAGGACAGAGAATTAGAAAAACAGACAACAAAATAGTAACGGTTTGAGTTCATATTATTTGCTGTAGTTTCTAAATTACAAAAATAGTGAGTCAACAACAAGGGAGTGCCCGGAAACAGTGACAAGGGATGCACAACGGAAGGCATCCAAGAGCATGTAGCTGTGATTAGTTGCATTTGGAGCATGAAGACACACACGCACGCAGCAAAAGAGGGCACAGACACAGGAACTGAGAGAGAAGCCCTGCGAGTATCTGCGAGGGCCCTGTCTGCTTTTCAGTTCTTTGTTTTAGCACATTAAACAAACAGAGACATCACACAGGTCACTGAGGACCTTCCTTCTGCAAGTGTGGCCCCAGCTGCACTGCACACAAAAACTATTATTATTCTCTAATGGCTGCACCTTTTGGACAATGATTCAGTGTTTTAGTTTTTTTTTTCTCCCTCCTTTTGTGCAGTGCCACTTAGTCTTTCGCTTCATTTTATGTTTTATTTGCACACTCTTGAAATCTTCATGTAGCGACTAAAAATTCATGAGGCAGCCATAAGTAGGAGCCTCCACTTCCTCCCCCCTCTTTTTCTAACCGTAGCAAGCAGTTAAGTAGGTACTGGGCATAAATCGGTGCTGCCGCAGCAGCAGGAGGGTGGGAGAAGCTGCGGATGGGCAGGGAGATGTTGCTGCAGCCCTGGGAGTGCTTCCTCATCCTGCATCTGGGAGCACAAGCTACAGGACAATTGGGCAGATACAGGTGTTGGGCCCCCATGGCACATCAATGCCCAGCAAACACACCCCAGAGCACAGACACCCCACACTCGATGTGGTGGCTGTGCTTCAGCTCCACCCCACACACTGCCCAACCACGAGCCTGCCCGCATGTGGCAGAGCAGTCACTCGTCTCTTCAACTTCAGTCCAACAACGCAAACAGGCAAGTGCCTGCTAGCATTAGTGAGGCTTTCGTAATTGGTCCCAGCTGGTTAGTTGTAACATGCCTGGTTGTTGAGCAACTACCTGGTAACGTTGTCAGATATCCCCTGGTTGCATAAGGAGGGTTAATATCTTTATTACTTATGGGCTGCCACCAGCCTGTGCCACTCTCCACAGATAAGAAAGCCTCTATGCTCCAGGTCAGCCAGGGCCTTGTTGGAAAGTCTTGTGCCAATTTCAGGCAAAGCAAGCTCTGACTGTAGCCAAAGCAGCCTCCTGCCCATTCTTAACAGGGTTCCTGCAGCGTCTCAGTCCTCTCTCCCCTCTGGCTGCTGCAGGATCCGCTGCCAAGGCCAGCTACCCTGCCAGCTCTCTGGCCACCGTGCAGAAACCCTGGCTCACGAGTACCTATGATCAGAGCATGGCAGATGTTTCAAAGCATTGTGAAGAAACGTATCTTAGTGCCCGGCCACGATGCTGATGAAAACCACAAGGGCAGCAAATACTATAGTTTGGCACAGCTCCAAAACCCTAAGCAAGACTACACAGTATCAACCAATGCACTCTTCCTGGTGTGGAAGGGAAAGGCGCGACAATGTGGATCTCTCAAAAGGCAAAAGCATGGAGGAAATATAATGGAAGTGGTCATTCTCAAGATACTTGAGTGTAATACCAGTGGCTCTGAAAATTTCAGTCAAAGTTTGCAACCATCCCCACTCCCCCAGCCCTCACCTGCCATACAATTTGACCTGTGTAATACAGCAAGTCAGGGACATTTTCTGCCAAAAACCAAGCACTGTCCCCTTTTTTTCTGCTCTGTCACTGGGCTGCTGTGACAGCCCCCTTACAGAAGCAATGACCAGAGTTATATTCTGCACATAAGATTCTTACACGACTTCAAATGTCATTGTGTGGGTAGTAATCAGATCCTGTTGCCCCAGGCTAAGGTAGAAGCTGTAAGTGTGTCTAGGAGCTAGAGCTTCAAGGTTGCTCAAAAGCACAGACCTTCAACTGGAAATGAGTCTCTTCAAATCCCACGTAAGGCCAAATCACAGAACTGGGCTGCAAGGAGGAACAGCAAACACACCGCAACACTTCACATCCATTACTACCATTCCTCATTTTAGAGCAGCAATTCAACACAGGCTTTAACATTACCCATGGCTCTGAAAGCCAAGAGGGCCATTCACATAAGCTTAATCTTAGTTACTCTTGCTAGATCATAGGTACTGAGGCTGGAAGGTAATTCTCTAAATCCAATGTAAATGTTTAAAGTTTATTCCCAAAGGATTTATGTAGACATAAACATACAGATTAAAAACAAGCAAGACTTCAGGAGCTTTTTACTATCTTCTAAAGTAGCCAAGCATATGGATATTTTATCTCTCCTTTTGTATCTGCTTTCTTCTAACTGCACAGCTCAGAGACTTCATACAGATCAGAGGCAGAGTTCGGGCTAGCACTGACAATTTCATTAGAAAAAAAAAAAGAGCAGAATTGTGTTTTCTTACGTTCTCTGCTCTTTTATTGCTATTTTCAAAATGAATAACAGACCCTACCGAAGTGCTAAGGGCTGAAAACATAACTCTAAATGATACAGGAAACCCAACTTCATGCCAATCCATTTTTATCCTCTCTTTGTGGCCATAACAAAGCTGAGAACAAGAGCTAAACAACAGAGAAAAAAAGAATAATTTCAACATAATTTTTTTGTGGAAAATAACATCGTTGACAATAACAAGAATCCATTCAAAAGACAGAATGCTATCTTCCAACCCAGTTAACATGCTTTTCTTTCTGTCGCTCATTACGTATCTTACAGATCAAGCTGCATTTTGACCTCACTTACAAAGGAATACATTTGAAGCCACCACATCTCTGTATGCATATTGGCACTGCTAAGTAAAATCCAGCCCATTCTACCTTTCCCTTCCCTGGTCCCTCACACACCTGCCAAGAGGAGAGAGATTATCAAATGAGCCTCCAGAAAAGCATTTCCAGAAACAACAATATGACTACCCTCTACTTTTGCTTGTGCTCATGCAGCCCTCCAGAATACAGTCCACTAATTTAAGGGCCTAAAAATACAGCAAGAGCTGTATTTTTGACAGCTATGGGGATGAGATCACTTAGATAAGCTTTTATTTTTTATATAGGCCTTCACCATTACTTCCTTTTACCTACTGAAATCAACTGGCAACATTTCATCATTAACTTTTTAGCACAGTAACCAGCAAATTCAGCTAGCCTCAGCTGAACCTGTTTACCTTTTAGATTTCATCTGTCCCTCTTAATACTATTGTGAGCATCAAAGAAATACTCCATTTTCTTCCTGGATGACTCTTCTCTGTTTGCAGTCTCCCACTGGCAAGTAAAACACTCTTACACTAAATATACTGAAATTTCTCTTAATTCAGATGTTCCTTCCACCCCACTATCCTAGACTTTGAGTGCAAAGCTCCGCATAGAAGCAACTGGTTGAAATAACAAATTCTTACCATGGTGGATCCAAAAAAGGCCATCAGCTTCCCTTTCTGTACACCAGCTGTCACATTAACATGCGTGCTACCCCTCATGGTCATATGCACCATTATACTCCCTATTACCCTTTTGTTTAAAGGCCTCAGCCACAGAAATCCTTGTGCACTAGGTGGTGTAAACACAGCCCTGCTCCAGCAAACACAGCATCCAGAGAGAACAGCACAAGGTAAAACAGTGACTGTTGGGCCTAGTCTAGAGACCGGAGAGTCCGGGGAGAAAACACTGTGGTGCTCAGCAGTACTATCACAAGCAATCCAACCCCCACTACCTGCAGCTAAAACACAACTCATTACAGTACTGCTCCTGCTGGTGTCAAGTTAACTGAGACATTGCTGACTTCTCCTTGCCTGCTTCTCTCTGAGCATGACCATCAGGTGCTGGAACACACAATTCTCCTTCTCCTCTAGATGCTTCGGCTGATGACCTCCCTGGGCTCAGAAGCTGTGCCAGTCACCAGAGTTATCTGAAAACTGTCCATAAAACTTTTGGCACTTTTCATGTCTTATCAGGCCTGGTGTATTACTCTTGCACTCTGGGACTTCAGCTTCAAACCAGCTACAAATGGCAATTGTTGGGGAAAAAAAAAACAACAAAAAAAACAAAAACAAAAAAACAACAACAACAACAACAACAACAAAACCAAAAAAACCACAACCAAAAACTGACAAGGAGTTAACCCAGCTCTTCGAACTGCAGAGTTTTTGATTCAAATTCAGGCTAATTCCCCCAAATCTACCCTGCCTCTGTCCCTGAGCAGCAGCCTTTGGAGAGAAACAGTAGGTTTGGTAGCGTGTAGAAATCTGCTACTCCCTGGTTAATGCAAAGCAGCAGAAGCAGGGACAGAGGGGACAGAACCTGGACACACACCCAAGCACTGATCCCATGCAAAATGTGATCCCACTGCAAAATAAAGGCAAAGTAAAGGCAAAAGTTGCCAGCACAGAACGACTCATGTCTGTAAAATTAAAACAATGTCTGCAATTACTTCTGTCCTTCGATAAGCAGAAAATAGAGGTCAAGCTGCCACTCAAGGATTCACAGATTACCTTCCAGCCCATCACAGGAGAGAGGCACTGTCCTGTTTGGAAATCAGCTATCTCTGCTCTTGAGGTCTCCAAACAGTAAGGAGAGTGAAACCTCATCTTCTTTCCTCCCACACCTTTCCTTTTATGGGGAACAGTAACTTCCAGGTAGCCATGGCCTGTAAGAGGATTCCTCCTCTGCCCTGCCGCTCTCTCAGTTCCTAGAGCCACTTCCTTTTCACTGATTCCTCTTAGAACTTTCAATCTCTCACAGGATATATATATGGATGCCTCTCTTCTGCATTCCTTTCTTTCCTTATAAAGCACCACAGAACAACTATTGTATGATCTGGCCTAAAAGGCAAAGGACGTTTCCTTGACCTTCCTCCTTAAACAGGTAACAGCTGTGGCTCTAACTCAGCTTAAGTGAGGCCACAAGATTAGTGTTTTTCAAGCAAGATAACTGCTCTTAAGTGCTTGAGAGTTCCTCCTTTTCCCCAGTGTGACCTGAAGAAGGAGGTAGCTACTGAGCCCCCACCTGAGAATGAGGTGCCTTTACATTAGCTCAGGCTAATTTGAAGCATCAGTGCAGCAAATGGCTTGAGAAAACAGAAACTGAGGACTGAAATCACGTCATTCGGGGGTCTAAAGCTGGGGAATGTGTAACCCCATAGTAATTCTAGCATCTTTAGGTAATTTATCTCTTCTGGTAATGACTCATTCGTTTATAAACCAACGTCAGTCACTTTTCTAACCTCATTACTAATAAGCAGCAGAGCAGTAACACTTTCCAATCAGAAAATGCTCTTCAGTGTAACACAGCTTTCCAGTACCACTGAGCTGGGGCCTAAAACTTGTGAACCTAATGAATGCACAGACACACACAGTAAGCTTCCTCCATGTTACATTTACATCTCTTGCATGCAGTGAGCAAATGTTCAGAGGGAGGTAAAAACCTGATAGGATTTAAATACATGGTACTTGAGCAAAGTATCCCTGAAATCCTGTGCAAACTGTGTTGCTAATGCTTTTTCATACTCAGAAGTGTAGATGATGAATCTCACTACTCATAATTCTTCTTATTTTCACACTTGGAGCACTGATCTCATGCCAACAGCCCCTTACCTCATTTTGCTTCTCAGCAGACACCACTGCCCTTGGCCAGCTACTGCCCTGACTCAAACATGCATTGAAATAAGTGTAGGAAAACATAAAAATGATACCAGTGTGTGTGATCATGGTGCTTTCGCCTTCACTGGCCACCTATTGCTCGAGTAACATCTGTGGGTCACCACACCACTGTTCCTATGAGCTGCTGCTCCTGTTCTGTCACTGGAGTTGAAAAAAAAGAGCACCCTCTCCCTGCTCTGTTTCCTTTGCACTTGGTAAGGAAGTGACTTGAGTGGGAGGAAAGAAAGAAGAGCAAACAAAAAACCACAGAAGTAAGCAACTAGGAGCAGAGACCAAACTTTATGCCTTTCATACGCATGCAAACAGCAGACTCTGATTGCAGTTGGCTCTTGCTGTAGCCCTGCCAATTGTACGGTCACTCACAAGTATTGCTGCAGAACCAACTGCTTGTCACCGTAATGAGCCTGCTTATGCCCTAGGCCCAGATCTGAGCACAGGTACCTTTGCCAAAACACAGTAGGTCTTTTATGTACTACAGAGATGGAGTCTGAAGGGCTACAGCCAAGAGCTGGAATAGGAGGGGGTTGATTTCTCATAGGTAAAGCTAGTCATTTGTAGCTGTTTCAGACTTGCCCTGGTACAGTAAATACAAGAGTGACCTTGATTTTTCACATCATTTCACCAGGCTGCAGCCTTGAAAGGACTTACTGTGCTTATAAAGCTGGAGAGAAGAAAAATAGACAGCAGGAAATCCTGTGACAGGCTTGTTTTGGTGATGATGTGAGAGAAACAGTAGCAGGAGAAGGAAAAAAAAAGGACCAAAAAAAAAGTAAACGCAAGAACACCTGTGGCCAACCTACAAGTGGGGAGACTGTGACTTCCAAGCCACTCCCTGATCCTCCCAGCTTTACTGAAACTAGTCTGGCAGCAAGTGTAGAGAAAGTAGGGATTAGTTTAGGATTCATTGCTAGGTTTAAAAGAAAAAGGTCTGTGATGTTTTTGTCAGGAGTTGCCTCCTTTCTGCAAGCCCTCGAAATAAGCACGTGGGAACTCCAGCTCAGCCCCTTCTGGAGTGTTATTTGTTCCAAACCATAAAGTGTTGCTCTTGGGGAGGTCAGCCCCAGGCAGGGGACTACCTGGCACCAAGTGGTGTGAATGCACACGGAGGGAAGGGATGCTTGAAGCAAATGTTATGGAGTAGAGGGGGTGGAGGGGAAGGGGAGCACAGGTCTCCAAAACCATGCTCCTCTTGAGCTGATGTTGAGAAGAGTGAAGTGAGCTACCCCAGTTTGGGCAGAACACTTGTGTCAAAGGTGGTGATTGACCACTGAGCCCTCATCAGCAGCCATGTCACTGCAGCTCTGCTCCTGCTCCTGCTGTCCACACAGCACTGTCTGAGCTGTGGGCAGCATCACTGAGTGTGAATGGGGCTGCCTGCATCTAGAAGGCTGCCTTTCCCTCCGTGGGGATCACTGATGTGCTTCAAAGCTGCAGCAGCCTCTGGAAAACACTCTTTTTTCAGAAGCAAAATTGGATTTACCTTTTTTCCCCATCTTTTGTTTGCTCTTTTGCACCAGAATCAGAGCCACTCACCTGTGGGGTGGCAGCAGCTGACAAAAAACCAGTGCTTCCGACCCTGGTACCTGCCTCTGCCTGCCTTTCACATACTCAGCTCTGATCCACAACATCCTTAACGAATTGGTCGCTGCCAGTGGGCACACAGGTTCCTTCCTTTCCAGTCACCAAGACAAAACTGAGATCTACAGAAGGGATAATTACTGTCAGCAATTATGTCAGCGCCCTGTCTTTGCCATACAGGAGCTGTTTTCAGAGAGGAGAGGGGACCAAAGGGATTGGCTCAGCATTCAATTGAGATATTTGATTTTCCACTTCTCAGATATAGATGAAGCAAAAGGAGATAGCACAAGACTTCTCCCTTCCTCGGCCTATCAAAGATCTCTCTTCGCTGGGGAAAGGTTCCCTGTCAGGTTCCTTGCAAACATGCCTTTGATACAAATATTCTTGTGCCTGGAAGCACGTAACTGGGCAGATTTTATACACTTGGTTAATAAATAAACAAAGCCCTCCTGTGACAGACAGCCTTTCTGACTACACAGGGATGCAGGGCTCCTCTTGGAGCTGGAACTGGACACGGAGATGCTGCAGCGTCACAGGGAAAGGGGCAGACCACTAGCTTTGACAAGATGAAGGAGGAGCTGGAGTGTCTGCTCAGAGAAAAATAAAAAACACACAGGGAAATAGTAAGAAGGTTTCAAAAGAGAAAACACTACGGAAAGTATAGTCTGAGGAGATTGTTTAGGCTGAAATATAGGCTTTTTTGTTTTAAATTAGACCACAGATAGGTAGTTATTTTGGAATATACAGTGTGAATCTTCTGTTGGATGCACTGCAAGCACAATGCTGGTTTACCGTCTCTGCTCCAAGGTGATCTATACACAAAGGAACTTGGCAAAGAACTATCTTTGCTTGAGTTTTGTAAAACCAAAAACCAACCTGGCCTGACTATCACAAAGATGGGACAAAGCCAAAAGCTTTCAGCTAAATGTCTGTTGCCTTCCAAGACTTGGTGGTCAGGGTACAATAAAACTGAGATTTCAATCAATCCTGGTGTTGGTTCTGAAAAAAATAGCCTACTGAACGTTGGTTCTGAAAAAACCAATTCCAAACTCCAACTGTCCTTTGGAAAGAAATGAACAACTGCTTAAAATAGTATAGCTTGAAGTCTGCTTTCCTCCACAAAGTCTTCTGCCATGTATTGCCAGTTTTGCAAGCCTGCAGCCCTACCAGGCGTGATCATCACTAAGTAAAACCAAGCTTAGACTTCAGCAATGAACTCTGTGGTTTCACTCCAGCCCCCAGAAGAAACTTTCCCCTTCAAACCATCTAGCTATCCTGCTCTTTACCTTGGAGAGGCAGAGTCAGTAAAGCAGTGAATGTTGCAGGTAGGACTGAAACAGACTGGCAGAGCAATGAAGCTCCCACAGCTGCAAATGCAGTCAAGCCTGAGATAGAGATGTTTTTTCAAGTCCAGAATGGCAGAAGATTTTGAAATATAAGTGCACTAACACTGTTATACAAGGACTTAACAGATGCCAATTCACTGAGTAAACAAATAAGCACAGCCTATCCCTGTGCCATTATAACTGCCTCATTTAAAGGGCAGTTTTGGCCAGAATGACACATACTGTGAGTCACATGATGGGGAAGAGGTTGTGGCTCTGCTCAGGAATTTACCCTGCTTTGGCTCCCTGTCAGCACAGCTAGAGGACTGATACCTGTCATGGCACAAATGTCCGTGTGTGGCAAGATGGACTTAGTTTAGCCCCCTGCATCCTCAGGACCTGCACTCACCCAGCTAAGCATGTAAAGCCAGTTAAAAACCACACCTGCACACAGCCTCACTACTCACTCTGCATGGGCGGTTGACAACATGCACGTAGCCTTTATGCCTGCACATTTTCTTGCAGAGTCTGAAACTAAACCGATAAACACCTCTTCAAACTGATACTCAGCTTCATTCTCTGTTATCCAAACATTTCATCAAAGGCCACTTACCTACAAAGCAGACATCTCAACCCAAGCCAGACACGCCACATACCAAAGCCTTTTGAAAACAAGGAACCAAAGCTACATTTACCCACTAATAGTGCAGAGGTGACAGCTATTATTTTATATCTGCAATATTTTGCAAATTCTAAAAGACTTAAATCTCGTGAGGTGATTACGCCATTAATTAGCAAAACGCTATCGTCCCTGAGGTGCCAGCACAGCAGTTGTTTCAGCTGAACAGCAAAGAAAAGCCAAGAGGGCAAGGTAACATAGTGATAGTGCCCCCACGAGCAGCCCAACTGTTCTGAGCATCCTGGTGCTGCTGCCCCATGATAGGGAACCACTCTGGTTCCAGCAAGGGAGGACCACAGCTCTCCCTGCCACCCCAACCACCCCCACCTCCCAGAGGGTAGTACCCCCTCTTCCACCTGGATACATGAATGGGGGCTCTATCAAAGGGGACATCTGTTGCAGCCTGAGCCCTGTATTTCTCAAGAAATGGGTTTTCCCAGGAAGCTGTTCATACATAGCTTATCAACCCAGAAGGGATCTCTCTGGTCATTCATCCCTCTGACTCTCTGCAAAACGGAGATCACAGAGACTACCTCAGTGATCTCCCCTTCAAACTGCAGCATGAAAAAGGAAAAAATAAAACCCCAGGAAGATACTCCGTGATGCAGCAGCTGCCACAGATTTTTGATCAGTTGCTCTGTGAACAGGGCTTCATTTATAGCTTAAGAAATTGTCTGGCTAAAACTGCCAGTTGCAGAGCCCCGTTCCTGCACTGCGAGCTGGGCAGAGCAGCCTCCCATGGGCAGCTTCAGTTCCTCACACAGGCACCTCCAGACCATGGCTGCATCACCATGTACCCCCATGAAGGGTCAGTGATCAGGCCCAGGCTGATGCAGCTGGTGATAAGGAACAAGATGAAGGACTATGGTGACCAAGGGGAAAGGTGGGACCCCTGTCCCAAGCAAGAGATGTTTGGACAGCCACCAATCAGGTCCTACACATGCTGCCTAAGGATGCCACGTGAGAAACACTGCACCACAGCGAGTTTTGCATCACAGGCTGAAGATTAGTGGGCAGAAGGAGGACAATCCTCTTCACAGCACCACCCATTCAGATGACAATTCTGACCACAGACTACATCTGTGATGTTCTTTGTCATGTCAGGGCAGGGCCCATGGTGTGACCTTGCTGGGGCTCATTCCCTTTGCCAGAGGCCTGGGGCTGCACTGGTGACATGATGGCTCTGCCCTCCCAGAGAGGGATTCTTGGCAGTGGGGGAGTTCCTGCAAGGCCCACCTTAGGCTGTCATGTTCTGCTTTCCCTTGGGCCCCTCTACAGGCCCAGAAGCAAGGGTGAAAGATCTCCAGAGTATCAACTATGACACCAGATCCAGCCTGGAGCTAGCTATAACTTCTGAGAGGGTTGGGAGCTAGACTGAAGACATTTTGATATAATTTTTGGTACTTTTCATACCACTCCGCCACCTTAATGCCATCACCATTCTTCCAGAGAGCACTTGCTTAGAAATATCCCTGGTGGGACAGGAACACTACTGAGTTTGGGGCACCCAGCAACGGCTCCTGAGCAGCACCAGCAGTGCAATATCAAGGTCTAATCCATCCTTTCCACAGAAAACTGGGCTGAAGGATCTGGTTCATCTTCAGAGCATGTTACATGGCAGCAATGGCAAATCACTCATGTAAAGTCTGCAAGCAGCCATGGGGCTCTCTTAGTTTATGCAGATTCAGGTCAAGAAAGAACACAGTTTGTTTAAAGATACTTTTGTCTCCCACCTCTGGGAGAAGAGGAAAGGCCGTATATTGTCCTGAGAATGAGCAGGATCCCAAACAGCTTTCAACCCTTGAAAGGATTTAGCCATCACATTCTCAAAAGTAGTGATACAGAAAAGAAAATGGAAGTTGTTAATAAAATATGGGGACAACTTAGGAATTTGCTCCCAAAAGCCCATGATAAAAAATCTCCAGCTGAGATCCAAACTCTACATTATATTCCCCAGTGCTCATCTTTCCTTAAATGCATGAGGCACAGGGCTTCTGTCACTTCTTTGGCATGACTGCTTAGAGTCTGAGAGGTTTTACTACTCTGAGGAAGCTTTTCCTTCACATTCAGCTTAAATGTGCCATTTCTTGAAGTCATCCCCTTGTCTTTTATACTCTAGCAAGCAGAACAAGTGTAAATTAAATGGAAGACACATGAAATCTTTATAAAGCCCAGTGTTTCCCCTAGCATGAAAGTTCCTTCTCTTTGGAGTGGGAGGGGTCTTCACTCTGTGCTGTATTTTTCCCTATCAGAAAATGAAGAAGAATATAAATTTTTCTCATGACTTGAATTTAGCTTAATCAGCAGCCCCCTACTGATGTAATTCAACCCAACAAGATTTTTCTTTTTTTTTTTTTTCCTGGTGAGCTGCTGCCCTTTTTCCCTCCTCCCACCAATTCAGGCATGGAAAACAAGGGAGGAATTAGACAGACAGAACTTATTATCTATGAAGCTGTAACTTCAGACTGGGCAGGAATAACATTTAAAATATAAAAAGCAAATTTTATCAAGCCCTTTCCTCCCCAGAGACTGACACAAAAATATTCCTTGTTTGTCGCTGAGAATGAACCATTTTTCTCTTTCATTTCTGCTTTCTGTCGCATATTTCATTTTGGCTGCCCCTTCTGTCTTTCAGCTAGGGACCTAGGCTGCTAACGCAGAATCACAGATAACAACAAAATGCCTGTATTATCTTTTTTATTTATTTTTTTTTTATTTCTAGTCTGCCAGGTAATTGCAACCCTAAAAGGTTTTGCATATTTACCACAGAAACATCTCTCTCCTGGAGGATGGCACTGTCATCAGGTAGAATATTTCATTTAATAAGCCTCTGCTGAGGTATAAACTAGGGTTGGGGATTTTTTCCTGGCCTCCTTCAGAGCAAAGGACAAGCAGATAAAAATCAGCTGCTGCAGTGCTACACTGTCAAAGTTCCTGTTCCTGTGAAAATTAACTCTTTCTGAGCTCAGTTCAGGTAGGCTTTGCCACCCTGAAGTTTAGAAGTAGGAAAAGGGTCTGTTATCAACTCACGTTGGCTTTTTGTGCCCAGTCCTACTCATGAAGAAGACAGATTTCTTTCCTATTTACAAACAGAGCAACTACCCTGCTTTTCTGTAACCCATCTGATGAGCTGTGGGTGCTGCCAGGACTGATTTTCATTAAATCAGTCATCAAGAAGGATCGCGTTTTCCCTCTTCGCCTGTTTCACAGAAGTGCAACAACAAAAACATGGTCTGAACATTTCTAAATTCAGCTATTATCTAAAGATGAATTCCGTCTCCCCCACCCCCCATGTAGCAGCAGAATTGCTTTTCTCAGTCCTTGAGATGTTGACTCAAGCTGACTGGTACCAAAGTGAGGGGCTGAGGAGAACATCTAAGGAGAGATGTTGTGTCTTGGAGTCAAGACGGAGGGTGAGGATGACCTGCCAGGGGTTATGAAAAGAGGCTGCTTTGCTAAAACTGTTCAATAGAATGAAGAGGGATATAGCTGGTTAACAGATTGCACTTCAGGCACACCTTCAAAGAGGTCAGAACTCCATCCTAGCACATAACAAAGCACTGTGAGTGGGAATCAACAGACCACACCCGGTCCTCAGTCCAACACCAAATCACTGACAATACTCATTCAGCTCTACCAACAGCTTCCCACATGGCAATAGGTGTTTCCAGCCCAGCCAGGCTGTCTGCTTGCTGGGAGGAGAGTTGACAGGAGCCAGCCAGAATACTCCCATTGACTCTAGCAAGCTGCATAGCCTGTGCGAAAACTACTCCCTGACAAAGCATCTTCTACATCCACACAGTTTTCCTGTGGGTCAATCTCATTCTTGTAAAATCCCTGTTTTCACATATGAGTAAAGACTGGAAGACATATTTGAAATATGGATTGATTGTTTAGGTTAAAGTAATACTGACACCAAGAACCTATATGCATTTACTTGGAATGGAAATGTGGACTCTCCAGAGACATCCCCCCTCATCTGGAAACACTCTCAAAGAGAACAAAGTACTGACAGAGGAGAAATTGGAACTGGAAAACTCTGTTTTTACAACACTTTATGACTGTTTACAAATTTACAATGATTTTCAATGTAAGTGAACTCCAAGAGGTCAAGACACCATTTTTTCCTATCACCAGCAAGCCATTCTAAAACACATCTTTGTTTATGATTAAGGGATGACTTTCATTCATTTGCCTGAATGTAGCAAAATTCCCATGGGTAAAATACTTCTAGTAATGTTACATGAGCCCAGTCTCTTACCTGTAATATCTGGATTGAAGGTAGGTTGAACACACAGCTTTAGACACATGGCTAGCTGAACCAAAGTCTATGACCTTGACCCTATATGGCTGTCGGGATGGGTCTACCAACATGATGTTCTCTGGTTTGAGATCAGCGTGAATCAGTCCCAGGCTTTTCAGCTTCATTAGGGCAGTTGCTACCTGCTGGAGAATTGGTCGAATGTACTTAAGGGGCAAGGGACTGAATTTATTTTGTTTTAGGAAATCATAGAGGTTCTGCTCCAACATTTCAAAGACCAAGCATGTGTGATTCTTGTGCTGGAAGCACTCGTAAGCACGGACAAAGTTGTAGTCATCCGCACTTTCTGTGCTAAGCCGAGCCAGGATGCTCACTTCAATCTGGCCTTGCCGGGCATAGGAAGGGTGGTTTTTTAGGATCTTGATGGCCACAATCTCATTAGTGCCACGTTTCCAGCATTTGACTACTTGTCCAAAGGTTCCACGGCCAAGAAACTCTAACACTTCGTACGTGTTGGTCATGGAACAGAGCACCTCATGTTGCACCAACTGGTAATCCCCTTCACTGTTGGAGCCACTGTTTTTGGAGGTGGCTGTGGAAGTGGTGGCAGTGGCTACAGTGGCCCCACTGGCATTGTTCTGAATCATTGGTGGATGCTCCTCGATAATCTGCACGCTGCTTGTGTTCTCAATCTCCTCACTCTTGCGCTTAAGTCCACATTTTTGGTAGGTGTCCAGAAGGCTCACAGTGCTGCGACGCATCAGGTTGTGTGGCCCGCCCAGTGTTTGCCCAGACACTGCAACCACACCAGAAGTGCTGTTGGCAGATGTCACCACGATGTGCCCCGTGCTTGCTGGGAAGATGATGGTCTGTTCGTAGGGGATGCTCGGATTGGGGATCTGGAGGGAGGCGTTGACGGCTGCTGCGGCGGCTGCTTGGGAGGACTGCACGTTCTTGCTCTGGCTGTAGACTTTGCTGTGTGTGCCGTACCCAGTCATATCCCAGTTTGAACTCGGCTCCACTTTCAGTTTCTTCACGCTACAGAAGGCACTTGACTGAAGGGTATGAGGAGAGAAAACTTGCACATGCGAGGCCATACCTGCAATACAACATCAGAGTGAAACCACAGTGTCAGGATGCCTTCCCCAGCTTTTTTCATTTGCTCAGTGGCAGGAAAGGGAAATGGGATACAGGCTTCAGACACAGCGCACACACACACATGCGAAAATCACATTCTTCCAGAAATATGTGTTCAACAGAAATAAAATACTATGCTCTAAATAAATCGCTACCCCGACTGAACTATACTAACAACATTCAAGATTTCTGCTCTCTTGCTCTCCCCCTTCTCATTTTTAATAACAGGAACGTACATGTTATTTTTACCTCCTCTGTCTAAAGAGACTCATATTCCCACTGTCTTCCAGGAATATATCTAGCTCTCTGGAAGAACTCATGTCAAATACTGCAAAGTATTCTGACTACAGAAGCCAAATCTCAAATCCTCAGGCTCATCCTATATTAAGCACTTTGGTAGATCTGACTTAAGCCCTCCATTTACTTCCATAAAACCACTGTGTAGCTTCTGGCCTGCAGAGAGTCAAGATGGGACCAGGAGATGATACACTGTGACAAAATGGAGGTGCACAGATAAAGTTGAGGAGCCAGGGCAGAAGAAGAAGAGGATGTTTCAGATTGCTTGCCAAGTCTGCGTGTGGGAATCGTGCACAATGCTGGTCTGTGCTCAGGGACAGTGGAGATGGGAGTTACACAACATGAGCTTCACTGTGTGCTCTCAGTTCTCCCAGATTTATAAAATTGTGTTCATCTTTTCTTATTCACAATGACAATACCATCACTGGAAAGCTGATACCCTGCAAATTAACAGCATTGTTAATGAAGCAACATGCACATTAGCATGTGGCAGAATTAGCTCCTAATATAACTTTATTTTTAAAGAAAAGACAAAAACCTATTTTAATACAAGCTTCTTTGGCTTCAGAAAGGTTAATCATCTTCTACATTTTATTTTAAAAACCCAAACACCAAAGAACAACCCCACAAACCTCATAACTGAGGTGAAAATACAGTATCACTGAGGCAGACTTACTGAAGGATTCATAGTAATATTCCACTGTCACAGAAAATGTGCCTATGCAGAAAAAAAGACATGGTCCATAGAAAAAGTCCTTACTTGCTGCCAGCTTTCCCTGCCCGGTAAGGATAGTACTGCTGGGGCAAAGGTATTGTGAAGAACACAAATCCATAGGGATTCCTAGGGAAGGAGTCAGTGCCTGACAGGAGTTAGAGCAGAAAGGCATAGCCTCCTTCACCCTTCTATCTGTTGTCACTGTTTCTTTTTAATAAACCAGAATGACTAGGGAAGAAAAAGACAATGTGCTGAGCTGGCACCATTGCTGAATTATTAAGCACAAACATAACCTTGACTTGTTTTCAACTTTAAAAAGTTAAAAGCTGAATAAATGCTTCAATAACAAAACCACAACCAACTCTGCAATGCACATGGATGACTTCTTCATGTGGAGGACTGACAGTATCTGACACTCAGCTCCCCTCTAGATGAACTTCTGGAGCTCATATAGGCTCACACACATGCATGAACTTACACACTCACACAGAAAAATATGAAGGTTATTCTACACTCACAAAATTCAGTAGCACGGTGAAGCAAACAGACCTAAACACACCCAGTGCCCATTTTCTAGTTAATTCCCAGCTGCACAAAGCCCAGGAACTACTCAGGAGAGGGGTGCTGCGGCAAGCCAAAAGCCACCATACATAGCTACTAAGAAGTAACCAGCAAAGCAATCGCTCCAGTTTGCTTCAACACCCCCACCTTCATCCCTGCCACAGCGACGCATTTATGAGGACAGAGCAGACACCGAAGAAAACCCCCAGTGGGACACAGGGGGAAACCAACCCTCACCCCTGCTTGAACACGCCACACAAAACCCTGCTGACCCTTCTCTGACAATGAAGCCCTGCAAACCACAGTGTGCTCCCCTCTGCAGATGTGACCCCTGGCTCTAAGAGGATTTCTGACGCTGTTTGCTGTCATTCCTTTTAACTCCACTCTCAACCTCCTTGGCAGCAATTTCCAAGGTCCCTGCAACTGGGTACTCAGACCCCCTCCAGCTTCCTGCCCCTCTAAGTACTTGCTCTTCTCTCTCCTTTCCACAGGCAGTGCTGCCACAAATGCTGTATCATGTGGTGAGCTCGGAGAACCGCAGCAGTATTACTCAACTTGTCATCCTGGACACAAGGATTGTATGTGAGTGAGCCAAAACTGTGTTTGTTCTTCCACTGATTAAGAAGAGTCATGGTGTTCCTTCTAGTACAGCACCAACCTGCCTAGAGAGAGTGGGGTTGGTTTGATGTATGTTTTCCCCCTGGACACGAATAATGTAGCAGATGTAATTGGTAACATATTGTGGACCTAGCAGAGGTGTAATTTATAGCTTTATGGCTTTCATTCCATGGTGTGCTTGAGCAATCTCTCTTCGTACAAAATGAAAAGGGAAAAAATGACTGACGCAGAACAAGACGAGATGTTCTTCTCACACGCTCCTCTAAAGACAACACGAAAAGATCGAGGCACCCCGAATTAAAGTCAAGGATGTGGAGTGCAGCAGCTGCAACTTTCTCAGTGCCACTGTAAAAATGAGGATAATCGCCACCATTAAGGGACAGACTTTCAACTGGTGCAAACTGGCAGTACTCCAGTTGACATCAGCTGACGCTAAAAACAAGGTCAGCAGTCACTCAACATTGTCAATGTCAGATGGCTGCCTGTGCCCATTGGTGAAATGAGTTGTTGTTAGGGACTGGTTTCCACATCAACAACCAGCCCCTTGCTGTCTCTGAAACACCGCTGGCAGCCTCAGCAGGGGGACAGCAACAAGGGATAAAATCACTGACCCACACTGGTACCCCAAAAATGGAAGGTGTGGAGGAAGCAGCGCTTTCTTGCAGATAAAGGGAGGACTTCAGACTCTTGCTGCCACTTCCACCCTCCTCAGAGGTTATTTCCCATCACAGGAGAGGTATTTTTTTCCCCTAAAAAAAGAACTATGAAATCTTCTTCCTTCCAATTCAAAATGATTTTCTCACCTTTGAGGTTTTAGGGGAGAACAACTTGGTGAGTTCTTCAGCATAGTCCGATACTAAGAGATTACAGGCTGACTGACAGCTCAGTGATGGGGAAAAAAGGCTTCTGCAGCAAAGTAATTTTTATTGCAAATTTGCCGGTGCAGTTAATGCAAGAAAAACACAACCCTAAATTTCCTAAGGACACAATCAAACTGTGCTGGTGGCACATTCTTCTTTTCAAAAAGGATCTTTGCTCCACGGCAATAGCAGAAATAGTAATAAATGTGAATAAAAGTTGGATGGTTTGTTCCAGGGATCAAATTCCTCATTACAGCCTTTAATATGATTTACAACTTCAGCCTTTTGATTACATAGGCTGACAACAGCTTGCCACTGTGTCCATGAGGAAAAAAGCCAGCAGTAATGAGGTGATCCATGCCAGCCAAGCCCAATGACACTGATGCTTCAGAGACAGTGGGGATGCCCCCAGGGAGCATCCTCACTCCTGGGGTCTTGGAAAGACAAGAGGGGCCACAAGCCATGGAGGGATGGAAAACAGAATGTTTCACTTTGGAAAAGTTCTCTTAAATGCCCACTCCCAGGTCTGATAAGAAACCTCCTGTGCAAGGCTGTGCCTTTCGTGTCACCTCCCTTCGCCTGCAGGAAGATCCTAGCAGTCAACCTTCCGCTTTCTGCATAGGACAGCCCAAGGCTGGCACCCAGCTCCTCGCCTTTTTGCTCTCCACCAGAAGCGAAGGGGGTGAGGATCCTCATGTCGAGCAGCTTCACTCACTGAGCGCTCCCACTCACCTGAAGCCCAGCTCAACAGCCCCACCTACAAGAGCAAAACTTTGGCTGGACTAAGGCACAGTGGCAATACCGGCTGAGCTTGGTGCCTGCCTTGGCAGGGGTGCAGGGCAGCCCCCCACAGCCTCAGTTAGCCAGCCAGGACTCCAGAACAGCTAAATACTCAACCTGATGGTGAGTGCAGTTTTATAAGTTTTATATCACCCCAAGCACGGTGAGTTTCTGGGCTGGGAGCAGAATCAAGGTTGGGCACCATACATTAAATAAAATTGATACTTCCTCTCTTTAATAATGAGTTTTAGTGTAGCCATTTAAAGCTCTCGCACAACTGACAGTAACGGGATTTAATGAGGCCTTCCCTGTCCTTGATACGACTCACACTAACTCCCTGTAGCATTGACATGAGCTGAAGTATGTAGTATGCAGCCAGGGGATAATGTTAAAACATCTGGAACGACTTTTATTAAAAGACTGGAGGGGTTTTTTTCCTGAGAACTCCTCCCACGTCAGCTTTCACTTAATAATAATTTAGCAGGTGCTATTTACAATTCAGATGGCCCTCTTCTGCATGCATACACAAATCATGCAGCCGCTTCACTTGTACTTCTAACAGGTTTCAGGAAAGCAAGTGAGGTAAAGCTCCCTATCCACCCACCTCACCCCAAAGGGCAAAAAATACACTTTGGAGACTAGAGAAGGAACAGTTTGCAAGTCACTGATGTTTTCTTCTGCTTTACTCCTAGCACTTAGTGTTGATTTATAAGTGTGGTCTTTGTGGTGGCAAGAGACCAAGCCCCTGCCCTGTATTAAGTAGGCAGTAAGACCTTTTGCAGTACCTGCAGAGCTCTGTAACCAGAGGCTGCTTGCTGATGGCTGCCAGAACGACAGTGCCGGCTTGAAAAATACTGTAGAAAGCACATAGCGTGTGTTCAGCATATAAATGATGCACACAAGACACTACTGAAGTAAGTATCTTCCACTTCTCCCCAGAGAGACACAAGCCAAAAAACCCACATACACACTCAGGTTGAGAAGGCAATGAAAAGGGGATCTGCCAGGTATGGCTAATGTACTGCACCTTCAAAATAGCCATGTCTTCACAGCGGCCTCTGTGTAGCCCCTTTTGAGGCATTGTCCCCCAGTACCACTTGGAACCTCCTTAAAATTTATGTCCCTGGAAGCTATAAAAATTCTTTCCCTTGTGCTACCAAATGCAGCCTCAGAGTGGAGTTCAGACCTCAACAGCCTCAGCTCCTTCTGGTCCTGGTGAGCAGAAGATGTCAAGCGAGCCTCCGTTACAGGTGAAAATCAATCTGCCTTCCTGCTCAGCTTTTCCTGTCCTGCTAGTAAAACTGTCTCATCCTAGTTAGTAGTTTTCTACATACTTATGTGCTGCGCAGCAGTTCTCAAAGGTGTCTCAAAGATGGGACAAAGCCCATTCCCAGCACTGCTTCACATCTGGATTCACACGGCTCCAAGTTGCCACGTTTGATCCACATCTTATGGCCAAGTCAAAAAGTGAGACTTCCCAATGCACAGAGTACCCATAAACAAAACCAAATGGACAAATACGCATCCCAGCAGTGCAATGGCCAAGGAACTCTCATCACCATCATCTTCAAACTCCATATGCCCCTGCCACCCCAACTGTCATCCTACATATCTCTCTCCTCTATTTATAGCATCCACAACCCTGCCTATTATTTCATTCTGTGCACCGTAACTTTCCTTTATAGGTACGATAAAAATTACCAACCAGGACTTAGTACTCTTGGGCATGGAGGGGCTGCAGGCAGTTACTCCCTATCGTGGCCTGAGCAGGTTATTTTGGCATGTGGCTCAGGATATTGCTCTCTCTCCTCACAAACCATCTTTATTCCCTTCTTCATCTCCCTTTTAACTCCTTAAATCCAGGGCAACTGATCTGCTGGGTACTGAAAGCCTTCTCAGCTGACCAGGGCAAAGAGGACACAGGTAGGAAAATCTGGGGATTTGTTCCTCTGAGCCAGTCATGTTCATCTTGCCCCCTTGCCTGAGCATCCAGCTTCACCACACCTGCCTGTGGGCACAGGAAGTGCTGAGACATGGCAAGGGCTGGCTGGGACTGCTAACCAGCACGCCTGGGAAGCAGGGCAGTTGGCAAGCCCAGGCTCAGTGCCTGTGTACCGATGCAGGCTGAAGGCTGGTGACTTGGCACACACCCGCTTTGCCGCCCAGGACATCTTCAGTGTTGAGGTGGTGGGACATGGCTGCTCTCTAGTGCACAGACCCCACAGGGCAGCACTTCTTTTCCTAGGGCTATGGCATGGAGACTGCAAGAAAGGCAGCTGTCCATGCTAGGTCCACACGCTCCAGGAAGCATCTCTGCCACCCTGATGAGCCCTGCCACATCCCGCACAGACATAATGAGGTGGCACCACTTTGAGCCTGGCCCTTCCCTGGAGCCTGGACATCTAGGCAGCTCCAACCCCATCTCCCACGCTCCCCACACTTGGTGGGTCACTAGACAATGGCACGCGGGCTGTGCAAACCACAAAACCCTAGTAATCTTCTGTAATCTCGAACCGTTACGATTCTTATTCATCTTTTTGATGTGGGTTCAGGTGCCCATGAGCCTGAGTAACAAGCTGTGGGCTCCTCTGACACATTCCTGGTTTTACACACATGAAGCAAAATCTCAGAGACAAATACATACATTTGAATACTTTATTACATCTCCATGAAAAATTCTTTCGGGGTCACCTCCATCTCCCACTTCAGTGAACTGCAGTAATGACAAGAGATATTACAGATTTCCTCAGTTAATCTTGTGACTAGTTTATGTTTCACATTATAGTTAATTAACTATGCAACACCTGAGAACACAGGTTAAAATATACTTCACCAGAGGCTGCCTCATCACTTCCCTCTAGATGCAGTTGGAACCGACACTAATTTCTAGATCTTTGTGTGAGAAAGTGCAGCGGTCAAGTCCATTCTCGCCTGAACCAGAAGGTAACCCCTCTTTCCTAAGGGAAAACCCAGCACAATTGGAATAGTGCAAAACTTCTCTCCAGGACACCCTCAATGTCACTGAGTGGAAAGCAAATGAAGACAGCAGGTGAATACAATCTGATAGTCTACAGTCTTGACAAAAAAGAGCCAGACTCCAGCAGGTAAACCCCCTTCAGCGTATCTGTCAAAGTTGACAGAAAGACTGTCCCCTCTACAGAAATCATGAAATGGCACTGCAAATGCTCTACCAAGATGTCAAACTGCTCTCCAGACATAAAGAAAGAAACCTGGGAGTCTGCTGTGCCCACATCAGGTCTCTGCAACTTGAGAAGGCAGATCAATAGCCCTGCCAGATGCACCTTACTGAGCAGCAGTCCTCCAAGCCAGGGAGCAAGGCCAACAGCTCCTGTGATGATTTCTGGAGTCCCAAGAGCAAAACGAGGTGATGAACAACAAAGACAGAGGCAGGGGCAGCACTGAAAGCCTTCAAGGTCTCAATGAGAGTGTGAGGGAACTTACGCACAATGTCAGCATAAAGACATTTTAGGAAAGTTAGTTAGGAAGAAATTTTACAACCAAACACTCAGTACTCCCAAGGGCCTCAGAGGAGAAGAAAGTCTGCTTGGGAGTCAGAGATGGGATGAGAAAAAAAGAACAAGATGAAATCAGACAGGTGGGATAGACAGAAGCCCTGCTTTGAAGCTTTATCTTTGGAGGACACTGAAGGATGTCTAACCAAATGCTTTGCTGAAGAAATCCCTCTTTCAGATTTCTTGGAAAGAAGCCCAGCAGAGCTGAGGCAAGTGCGGGGTGCTTGGATGGGGTTGTGCTGCAGGCTGGTGGGGGACCCATGAGCAGCACCACATCTGTGTAAAGAGCAGAAGACTGCAGTAACACCCACAGCACCACTCAAAATAAGGCATGACATGCTGAGGCTCATATAATGCCATGCTTAAATGAGCTCCTGAGGTGCTGGGTACAGCCAGAGAAGATGAGGAAAACAAGCTACCGAGGAATGTTTCCCCATCCTGAAGCCAAAATGGAGCCAGATGAGCCTAAAAGCAGTTGCTCACATCAGTGTGCCAGGTAGGACTGTTTGGCAACAGCCTATGTGTTCTGGCCACCTTCCTCTCTCCCATATGTCCTCCACAGTCACGAAGTGGAACAAACAGTAACCATGGCATTCCTACAGCACCCAAAGTTTCCTCTGCAGAACCACACAAGACAGTCTCTGCAGTAAACGTGAAACTGGCCACAGTTTGCCTTGTAGTCCAGTTTAATGTCTGTGTGGGTCCCTACATTTGACCTCCAAACAGATCTATAAGGCAGGAGCCTCTAGGTTACCACAAGCTCCATCTCCGATTGCTACTTGCTAACAGAGGTGCATCCTGAAAGCAGAACTCAAAAAAAGAAGGATCTGCTTTCCAGGCAGCATGGCTCAGGTCACATTTGTTCATCTTTCAAAAAGGGGTTGACCACAGTCCATCTTAGAGGGGAAACAGAGGATTTCCTCAATTCCTGACCCCAGATTTCACTGGCCATCCTATGTGGTCCTCTGTTCTCTTAGTTCCTGGGAAGGAGAACCAAACCAAGGCCTCTCAAAAAGGGACCAAAATGAATCAGTTTCCCTTTGTTGCTCTGGCTGTGCCCCCTCAGCCACACAGCACTGGCAGACTCATGGCTTCCCACAACTGCCTAGTGGAAAGGATATTTTGGCTTTTTCCACGATGTCTGCCTCCCCACCTGGACGACTTTCCATCTGTAAATATTAGCTTTGTAGTGTCAGTGACCCCAACCGGCTCACAAGTGTGGTGAAACCACAGGGAACGGTTGACACCTCGCATACCTCACTTGTTAGAAGCAACCCTACTTGTGAAGGCAGGACATGGGCAAGGCTTACTGGAGTCTCAGGCTGAGCCTCTCACTCCCACAGGATTTTTTCCTAAGTGTTTCATTTGCAAAGAAGCCATTGCATGACATTCAGCCCTTGCTTTGTTTACGAAATCTGAAACTCAGATCAAGCTCTAGCTGGGCTGAAAAGGTCAGTTTGCCTGTTTGCAAAGTCCCTCCCTTCATTTGATATCCATCAGGATACAGACCTGTTGGAGAGAAACAAGCCCCTGGTGAGGTCTGGATGGAATACACAGGATCTGGTCTGCAAAGGAACATGAAGGTGCAAGAAGAAAGGTGGGGAAGCTGGGCACGGGGCTCCATCAAAGCAGAAAGCTGAGACAGACTGATTTGTCGACCTCCTGACAGCCACATATCGCTTTCAAATATGAATGACCAAACACAAGACTTACAGCACTCTCAAACATCAATGGCTATGGGGTGTTTCAGGAAATGAAGAGAAAGGATAATGCAGGTGGATCACCTGACCTTCAGTTTAAGCAGTTAAAACAATTCTGTAAATAACCTGTCCTCACATCAGCACACAAACACCCACCCACAAAGAGAAAAGCCCTTCAGTTCCTCAAGGAAACACAATGAATTTTT
Organism: Cephalopterus ornatus; assembly: GCA_013396775.1. Classification (NCBI taxonomy): domain Eukaryota; kingdom Metazoa; phylum Chordata; class Aves; order Passeriformes; family Cotingidae; genus Cephalopterus; species Cephalopterus ornatus. The sequence continues at coordinate 34,868 of VZRE01000009.1, read as the reverse complement.
CACCCTGACTTCCAGACTTCATTTTTCTCATCACTTAGGGCTAAGAAAACATCTTCAAAGTTATGGCCAAAGAGCCAGAAACCATTTTTTGGTGTCACCCATGGCTTTTGGTTTGCATTCCAAAGTAGAACTATAAACCCAGAAATGCATGACATGAAATGGGTCATGAGCTGAGACCAGAACAGGCACAGTGGGACTGAGCCAACTAGCCCAAATTAAAGACCATCATGGAGACACAGGGTGTAGGATTAGGGTGTGGACCCAGTTTTCCCCAAAAAAATCTCATTTCTCCCCCAAAAACTTGTCTCTCTTGATCCATTCACCTTTGAAACTGGCAAGTACCTCTCATATGAGACCACGGTGAAAGGGAGCTGCTGCAGTCTCCATGAGAACATAATGTGTTGACAGGTTTATCTGTGGGAACCAATGACTCTGTGTTTGGAGTTTGCTGTATTTGGGGTTGTACTGACTTGTGTCACACAAAACACACGCTCACATTCAGGCACACACAGACATGTAAGCACTTGCACAGCCAGAGGATGATCCATGAAGGCAATGAATCTCATCATCTCCAAAAGAAATGAGTGATGCTGCCCCAAGCAATCCCACAGAAGTGCCTCTGGATGCCTCCCTGGCCCACTGCTGGCTTGCTGCTGGGGCTGGGGGCTGGTGGTGCATGCCTGATCTCACTGTCGTAACAGCCACTGTCTAACAGGAGAGAGGCCAGATCAGTGTGCAGAGAAGAAGCCCTGTTTGGGCCAAGAAAGGACAACGTAGGTGATGTACAAAGCTCTTGCGTACACAGAAAGAAAACCTGTCTTAGGCATGGGGATAAACTGCATGAAGGATTTCAGAGCCTTGAAGAGTAAACATCCAGAAGCTCAGGAACGGATATCTACTTGAGAAAGAAGGATATAAAGCCCTTGTGTGTGATGAAGAAGCTCAGGGACACCAGTAACAGCCTACTCCCCCTCAAAGCTCTACAAGAAAAGAAATGAGACCAAGGGAAGTCATTAAGAGAAACAAAACAATAAAACCCTCCACCTGTGTCAGCAAAACTCCCTGTTTACCATCAGTCTCTCCCCCAGGTTTCTCTTTTGTGCAGGATACGATTATTTATTGACATATTTATTTACTCAGCTCTATAGTGCTTAACATCATGGCTGCCAGGCTTCTTGCACTGTAAAAACTAGAGCAAGGCAGGAGTGAAGCTAAACCTGGAGATCCAGTATGACACATGCCAAATGTCTTCTGCAGTGCAGCCTGAGACATACTGCCACTGTGATGGGCTAGAAAGGGGGACCACACAGCCAGCCTGGCCATACACACTCCTCCTCAAGAAACGAAGACCAAGCGATAGCGTAGGAGAGGTGTACAGTGAAACTCTTGGTGTAACTTCGCTTCAGATCACTCAGTGCTTTTGGGACCCTGAACAGCACCCTGCAGACACACAGGCACCTGAGCACACCTCACACCCTGGAGAGCTGGGCTCACTCTATGCTGACCCTGAGTAACTGCTGCTGAAACCAAACCTACAGAACCAAAAACTCACTCCAGGAAGGAGAGGTGGCTGCAGATGCCAGACTAGCTAAAGAGGCTGTCAGACCTCCTTCTCACTCTTGGTCCTACATTTGTGAACTGACATGTCATTTTGCACTTCCAGCAGCAGGCAGCCACTTGCCGCATCCCTTCCATAAGCATCTTTTTGGCACTACTGCAACTGTTTTGCAGCCGTGTGCTTTCAACCCAGAATACTTCCTTTTCCTACAGCAGTAAAATTAAAGGATTCAGCCTAGACACAGTAGGACAATGAGTTCAGAATCATCAGTGTGCCGGTGATACCGCACACAACCTGTCCACAGCCATACCTCTGGGTTTTGACAAAGATGTAAAGGAAGTCTGGCCAAATGGAGTCACAGGGTAAGAAGAGTTTCTGGGAAAATAAGCTCTGTGTGATTTTCTCACAAGGAGCAAATACACCGCTGCTTCTGCAGCTTCCAGAAAAAAAACAGATTCCATTCAAGTAACAACTTGTAGTCAAATCACAACAGCTTTCAATAGTTCCAGGAGAACACTGGGCATCTTAGCTTTGCCACAGTCAGAGGAATGACTCGGGAGTAAAATGGCCTGGGGTGGACCTATGGTTTTTGCTAGAATGACTGTGAGACTTCCAGGAAATTATGAGAGGGGGAAACTGCCATAAAAAACTAAAACCAAAACCAAAACCAGCCAGGGGAATTTAGAATCAAAGGCCCTGGGAACTTTCATCAGACATTATGCACTCAAATACTGAGAGATTTCCAGCATCCATATGGATATAAAGAAGAGACTGAAAACCAGATTCAGCAGAAGCACAATAACTGGGTAAAGAATTTCAAAGGGAAGCAGCAAGTTTACACCCTGTATAAATGCCCAATTAGTTCAATGTTTTCAGTACTCCTTTGTGGACACGGTCCTTGGTTTTGGTAATTTTTCATATCTGAAAATAGCCATGCTTCCCTCTTTAGTCCTTCCTGGGCTCGTGGGAGACTGAAATGAGTCACCAGAGGACCAGCTGAGTCATCCAGCCAAATCTTGGAAAGCAATACAAAACTGGTCATCACATCCACAACTAAAACGTGGATGACGGCAGCACTCCTAGCAACCAGCCGTGCATTAGGCAGAAAATGTTGGAGACCACTGACACTACGAGCCATTAATTGAAGCCAGCCAGAAAAATGCCTTAAATGAAACTAGGACAATGCAAAACAAGTGCTGACAAACATGGCTGGAAAGTGGCCCAGTGGAAAAGGAGCTGGGGGTGCTGGTCAACAGCCTGCTGAGCATGAGCCCACGTGTGCCCAAGTGGCCAAGAAGGCCAATGGCATCCAGATCAGAAATAGTGTGAGGCTAGCAGGACTAGAGAAATGACTGCCCCTCTGTACTTGGTACTGGTGAGGCTGCACCTCAAATATTGTGTTAAGTTCTGGGTCCTCACTACAAGAAAGACATTGAGGTGCTGGAGCACATCCAGAAAAGGGCAATGGAGCTACTGAAGGGTCCAGAGAGTAACTCCTATGAGGAGCAGCTGAGGGAGCTGGGGCTGTGTAGCCTGGAGAAGAAGAGACTCAGGAAGACCTTATCACTCTCTACAACTACCTGGAAGGAGGTTGTAGCAAGGGAGGGAGGTAGATGTGTCAGTCTCTTCTTCCAGGCTACTAACAACAGGACAAGAGGAAATGGCCTCAAGTTGTGCCAGGGAAGGTTCAGTTTGGACATCAGGAGGAATACTTCCACTGAAAGGGTGGTTAAGCATTGGAATGGGCTGCCCAGGGAGGTTGGTGGAATCACCATCCCTAGAAATATTCAAGAAATGACTGGACATGTCACTTAGTGCTGTAGTTTAGTTGACATGTTGGTGTTCATCCAAGGTTGGACTTCATGATCTTAGAGGTCTTTTCCAACCTTAATGATTGTATGACTGCTGGTTCTGCATCTAACACAAAGCCCTCCTCCATTCAGTTTCCCCATCCCATCCCAGTTACTTTAAGAAAAAGGGATGGCCATCTCCATCTTCCAGATCATGGCGTATTTCTAGCCCATTTTACAACTTCTATGAACCAAAGTCCCAATTCATTCAATTCCTTTAGAGTATCATCAAATCTTAACAGGACCTATTTTGATATGCAGTCTTGCTGAGGAGCAAATAACTATGACCTTTTAAGAACACAGGTCTGTATTTCATTTTTATGTCTATTATCTTCAGAACAAAAGGAAGTGGGGCAATTGCTTTTGGACACAGAAAATGTATTCACCAAGCAGGTTTTTTATGGTGATTCCAAAAGTTTAATGAGTGAATTCAAGACAGTGGAGGACTGATAGACCTGTCCTGAGGAGTTGGGCATGCTGTGAACAGACGCAGCGCATGCTCCCTTGCCCCACACATCACTTGGACAGCACACCACAACCTAATATTTGGGCACTGAACAAATGATGCTCATCCTGACCAACTCCCCACCCCTCTCAAACCTGCTATCAATCAACATGCACCATCATGCATGTTGCTGGCACCTGAATGGGCTAGAAGTGCCAAGCGGGACCTCAGTCCTACAAAACATTAAGTCTCAGGCATGAAAAGATACGTATTTATTCCAGCACCTACAAAATCAGCATCCCGTGACACTAAGCTCACCTTGATCTCTGTCCCCCTTTATGGAAATCTGGCAAAAATGGGAAAGAAGATGTAGCTGAGTGATCAAACCACTGAGGGCCACAGAAAGCCCTAATATTAACTGTTATGGAAATACTCACAAAGGAGACAAGTAAAAGCGAAATTTGGCTCTGCAACAAAACAAACAGTTGGTAGATCTCTGTGGTAAAAGCCTGTTCTCTCTGTGCTGTCGTGGAAAAGCAACACTGACCTGCAACGGCTGGGTCTCATTGCACAGCTGCTCAGGGAAACCTGTCTCGGCACTGCTTGCTGTCACCCTGTGAGCCTCATGCCACGAGCTACCACCGAGCCAAGCGTGGAGGACTCCGAAGCAGCAGGGGGCTATGGGGACAGCACATGTGGCAGATCAACACTGCAAGTCCCTCTGTGGCTCACCCAGAAAATCTGCTGGCTGAAGGCTCCCGATGACGCTCCTGTCACCTGCCCCAAGCATCAGCAAGTGGTGCTCACGGACTACATGCGAGACAGCACCAAACAGGTTTGCATGAAACTGCTCAGAATTTCCCAACTAATGATGTCACTACTGTTTTGCCTTGGTCCTTCCCTCCAGCTCATCCCTGGGTTACATCAAGGCCATGATGTATTCACCTCGCTGTGCCTCTCCTCCCAACCCTCTGCAGCTTCACTCCTATTTCCTTTGCAAAAAAAAAAAAAACAAAACACTTGGAAAAAAAAAAAAGAGCTGAAGGGTTCAGGGGGACACCAGTGAAGGAAAATGAAGAATCCTACAACAGAGTAATACTTGAGCCTCAAGATGACAGATGTCAAACAGAAGCAGGTGTAACTGGTGTAAACTGGTGTAAAAACAGGTTTAAGTGAAATTCAAGTACAAAGGTTCAAGAGCTATTAAAGTGCCTAAAATTCATGAGGTTTTGATCCTACAGTTCCTAAAAACTTGTTATTATTTAGTCTTTTAAAGGCTCAGCAGTAGAGACTTCAAGCTGTTCAGATAAAATGATAACTTATTCCACGCTTTGCAGAGGCAGAAAATAAATGTGAAACTGGATCCTGACAGCACCATTAGATCCCAAAATTGACCCTCCTGCTTTCTGCTCTGCCTGCTCCAAAGAGCATGCTATTCCTGGAGGAGTTTTAAAAAATAAAGCCCAAGCAAGTGTTCTCATGTCCTCTCCACTTCCCAAAGTGAAGGCAAGCAGCTCACTTGAGCGGCCCTCCCCCGCACATCACCCTCTGGGTCCTGGCACTTGCTAACAACTCAGCACCAGCACCACCGGCTGCCCTGGCACCAACCACGAGCTGTGCAGCAACCGCAGTGTGCAGCTCAGCACACACGAGCTACAATAAACCTGTCAGACTGTGCAAGACATGAATCATATGGACTGCCACAACAGCAACACAGCGCGTGCAGCCCTGCTAAAGCAAACAAACAAATAAACAAACAATCCTAAGACATCCAAAAACACAGATGCAGGTAAACGGCCACTCTCCTGAGGCTGCCAGTACAGTTATGCGACAGGGCCTGCTGGAAAATATGTACCTTCTTGACTTGTGACAATTCAGAAATGCTTCAGCACGGCTGTAGAAGGGTGCCAGGGGAAAGAGACTGACACAGCCTCTTCTCACTGGGACGCTGGACCCTGACCAAGCAAATGCTTAGGTTACCTGGGTTGCTGGAAGTGAGAGAAAACACCTGTAGCAAATGCTACTCTCATCAGTCACCATGGCTGCAGAGGTTGCTCAGGGTCTTTTAGAAAACACATCTCCGAGTGCACTTAGCTGGAGGTGCTGCTTCTCTCGCACTGGCAGGGAAGTTATGTTGGAGAAACAGCAACACCTTTTCCAGCTTAAGGTTCTCCCATAGCCCTTGGTACAGCCATGAGACTGAAGCATGGAAATAATGTCACAAGTGAATCTGAGGGGCCTGCATGCTACATCTACCCTTTGGGGCAGCCTTCAGAGTGGATGACAGCTTCATCCATGCTTGCAGACCATCAGGACAGATAGTTTCAACAATGAACCTGTCACCAACAACTAGACTTTGGATGCACACATATTTTTCAATTTATTATTGTGAAATGGTCAGCAGGGATATGGACCATTTCACCATTCTGTTTTCCCCCTTGCTATTTAATGATCTCACTGTGTAACCTCCCAAGCCACAGTCCCTCAAACACTTGCAGACATGCCTCGCCTTCTAACCAGCAACTGCAAGGCTGTGACCCACGAGATGAATTAGGCAGACAAAAGCAAAGGGGAAAGGTGCAAGGCCAGTTTGTTTGCTTTTCCTGGCAGATTTAGTCTGGAGACTTCAGCTTTTCTAGGTCAAGACAGCGTCTGCATCAGAAGACATTCTATAAAATCTTTATTTAACTGTTCCCCTAGGGCAGCTGGCAAGACCCTCACACTACTGGCACATGGGCCTGTGTCTGTGAGTTTAAGCACAGGAACTGTCTTAACTGACCTCAGCAGAACAACTCATGCATTGAAAGCCCACCACATGTGTAAGCCTTAGCAGGATCGGGGTATTAGTCATCTTCCCTTGGTTTTTGAAAGGGGGTTTGTGCAGGGATAAAAAGCAAAAAAGCTCCATAAAACTTGTGGATACAATTCAGGTATCTGAGTGATACGTGAATCCAAATGAAACCCCTCTGCCGCACTCTCTCTTTTAAAAAAGTAAATACTTTTCTACTGCTGTAGTCAACTGTAGTTAGCTGCTGTTAACTGATTTCAAAACAATTTCTGTGGAAGGTAAAGTCTCCACAGGAGGGTAAAGTGTCTGGGGTGTGCCCACCTCAGCAGCACACTCTCAGAAAAACTACATTTGATTTTCTTGCAGATTTTTCCTTCCCTTCTTTCTCCATGACTAGCAATGTGCATAGAAAAATACGCTCTCGACAGAGTGTTTGCTGCTACTCCTGCACGTTCTCCACCTGGAGTGAAAATTCTCCGTTGTCACGGCAGCCAACGCTGATGTCACAGACTGAGTATTGTGACTTCAGCTGGAAAAGGAGCAGCAGGAGCAGATGAACTCTGAAAACAAAGATATTGTTTTGGTGTAAACAGCCCTCATAGAAAAGAGGGGGGAAAAAAAGAGGGAAGTATATATAAACATATGACAAATACAGTTTTCTCAAAGAAGTATAAATAAACACATGATAAATACAGAGTTTTCTCTAGGCAAATATCTTAAAGGTCCAACTAAGTACTGAAAGACCTGTCATTTTGTTTCTGTTCTGTAAGAAATGGGACCCTTTTAACTTTTGAAACAAACATTTTCTATTTTTTTTTAATTTTGTTTTTAATATCTTCATGTCTGGTCCTTGTCCCAGAGTAAGCAAACAGCATTGCTGCATAAAGAAATAGGTCTCATGGAATAATGTACGGTGTGTTTCCAAACATTTCATAAATCCACAGGCAACGTGCAAATACTGCCTGCATTCCCGTGTGAAGGTGGTTGTTTTTCATATAAGTCACGTATTAATGTAATCTGAAAAAAACCTTAACCCCATTCAGTCACATCCCCTTCCACCTTTACAGTGAAACCCAGAGGTTATAATTACACCTGGGAGCAGCAATAAATCAAAACAAGTACTCGTGTTGCCTTGTACTCTTTTTTGGAAAGAAAAGTGATGCCATCTACCCTGCCTTATATGCTTTGTCTAACTCGGAACCAGGATGGCTGGCAGGCAAAGGGGCGAAGAGGTTTTCATGAGGTCAGAAAGGAAAATAAGGTCACTTTCAGAGGTCAGAAATGGAGTAACGCATCCTATGTCCTAACATGTACCAGATCTTCAGAGGGGGACTTTATCTTCGCTACCTCACATTCTGTCTCCCAGGACATCTTCAGGCTGTGGCACCCCAGGAGCTCTGTGGAGCAGAGGGGAGGGAAGACGCAGGCACTTTATGGGTAAGACACTTTCCACCCTTTAGCAAGGGTTATTTCAGAAGTACCACATCATGACAGTCAACACCCAGCAGTTTGGATGTGGAACTCCAGAGGTCAGGGCAACAGATTGATGCATTGCAGTGGACTCCAGTGGCTGAGCCCTTTGCTTGCATGGCTCCACACTGTCTTTCGTAGGAGACAAGCTCTTCCCATGATAACAGCCCCTTTCCTCCAAAATCCCTGCTCCAGAACAACTTTGTGTTTCCTTTGCTAGGGTTATGGGAGATGGGGAGCTGGTGGTGATCCACACTAACCATAGTACAACCTGGAGGTGCCCAACAACACCCACACCAGGGGTTGCTCCAGTGTGCAGTCACATATGGGATTAAGCAAGACCAAGGAACTCTGGTCTCCTTGTTCTTTCCTCACTGGGCCCTCAGCTGAAGCAGAACCACCTGCTCCATCCCAGCTTCTTCTCCAGGGTTTTGACAGAGCTGAGAGATCTCAGCTCAGAGTTACGCACAGAAAGCTGCCGGCTAAAAGGCATGCTCCTTTTGGAGAAGTCAACAGCAGGGAATGTGAAAGGCATTTGCTATGAAAAGAAATAGAAACAAAAAAAGGGAAAGAAAGAAAGAGAAAGAGAAACTATCACTGCTTGCTAAAACACAATTGCCTAATGCCTGAACAACTGTAATAACCGGCCAGTGCTGGCAGACTGATGTCTGTCCTGACAAATCCTTCTGAAAATTCACATGCAGAAAAAGTGGAAATACTGGTAGGACTTCAGTTATCAGCTTCTCAGGGGACACCACAAATGATAAGCAGTTCCCTCACAAAAGTACCCTAATGGCATCCTAGCTCTAAAAAAAATTATGTTTGAATATTTTTTCTGAAATATAAACTTGCCATGCACAGTCAAAATTAAAAAGAAATATAGGGCATTTTTAAGAGAAACTCCATGGGGAAAAACAACTGTGAAATAGCCAAACATCAATTATGAAAACCACAGCAAGAAGAGGCTCTTGTGCACGGGCTTCAGGGTTTAGGGATTTCAAGAAAATGCGCATCCCAGTTTTGACTCACAAGGTAGGCACAAAATGAGCAACTCTCCTCAACTTATACAGCTCGATGAGTATGTAACCCTTTAGAGTCACTGTATCCACAACTTTGTTGCATCTCCCAGCTCCTGGCAATCTTTGCTCTCCACTCTCACCTGCCCCATCTGACTGGGGTGACAGGCTTACTCTCATCCTAAGTTAGTGCAGAAGGAACAGCCGATACTACTGTGACATGGGCAAACTTCTGCTGATATGTGCACCCCAGCCACCCAGTAGCTTGCTCACTGGTGCCATTATCACGATTTCTGCTGCAAAGCTTCAACCAAAGCCTCCTCCTCCTCTGCCACTTCCCACATACAACTCTGAACAGGCTGTGGGCAGCACTACTTCCTTCTACCTGAGGGCAGAACACATATGGGAGGAAAGCAAATTGTAAGAAAGTGAACAAAAGCAGAGGGATTTGGGGATGATTCTGCCTGTGAGTCAGGGCTGGATCATTTTCCCAAGCTTAAAGATGATGGTCCCATTAGTGTACGATTTGGGATTTCCACGGAGCAGGATCCAGGAGAGGGAGCAACCAGAGCTGTGAGTACCCAGGGTAAAACTAGGAAACGCCTACCCACAAGACCCACAGAAAAAGCAATGGCATGATCTTGTTCTTCCTTAAAATAACTTGCAAGTCTGTTGTTTTGTGGCATTGCTGTTTAATGCTACAGAGCATTATTACAGAAAAACAGCACAAACCAAACAGTTCTCATAAAGGAAACCAGACATCTTGGTTTGTTTGCTTTTTTCCTCCATCCCTGCACTTCTATCTCAAGGGTCACACACACTCCTACATGGAATGCCTGGATGCAAGGCTTCACCAAGAATTTTCCTCTCTAATGACCAATGGCACCAGGCGTTTCCCAGTCTCTTCTTCCAGGAGCAACGGCTGTTTATTATTCCTTGTTGCCACTCCTCATGACCAAACAACTACACAGCAAACAGAAAAGGTGAAAGCAAGACTATTTAAAGCTGCAAATCAAGAACGCAAGCCTTAGGAAACCTCAGCTTTATGGTTGCCTGTGCAACCTTCGACCCTCTTTCCTGCCTGTGTACCATGGCAGAGCTGTTAATCACATAATCACAGGCTATTTTTCTACGGGACCTCGGCCTCACCCAGTAGAGCAGGATACGTGGTGCTCACCTAGCGAGCACCCAGCCCCTATTTCATCTTCTCAGCATTGTTCGAGGTGTGGCCCCAAGCCTTGTTTACCAGGTACCTGCCACGCTCTGCTCTGCAGACAGAATTAGTAATTTACTCATGGCCTTTCCTACAGAACGCATCACTAGAGTAACTGAATGTTTCACAAACATAAAGGAATGTATTTTCACAATGCCTTCATAAAATAAGACACTGTATTATCCGTATGTCATGGGCAGGGAACCAAAGCACAGAGGGATTAATGTGAAAAGCTTCCACTAATTTTAAATGCCTAATTGAAACTCTTAGGTACAAATGCTTCAGAGATTTGTTTTGCCTGTTGAGGATGTGGTGACAACCATTTCTTTAAGCCAAGTTTGGGCTGATGCTCTTGGAGACAGAAATGGTGCCCCTGACATACCATTCAAATTTTACTGAGTTGTTAATGTGGAGGCTTGCTTTCTTATTTCTTTGTGCATATGTTATATTTCACATGCATCAAAAAATTCATGAGAGGTATAAAAAAGCTGTTTTCTAAATACACATCCTGAGGCAGGTAGCTGGGATGGAAAATTTCTGCCCAGACAGTTTAAGTTTAGTAAAGTTGTGAACAGCTAAAAATGAAGGTCTTAAAATAAGGAAGCTGTTGGATGGCCTCAACAGAAGGTCACTGCCATAACATACACTTTTCTTTCTCTTCTCAGTTGTTGAAGAAATGACACAGGTCAATTGTTACACTAACAGAATCAAGTCAAACTGAAATAAATGCAAACTGTAACTTAAGCTTTATTTCTTATCCTGGTTCTGTTCAGGTAAACAGGATCAATTTATTTTTAACCTTAATGCACAATAAAGTCTTGTTATTCAATTCCAAATAGTAACTTTTGCTTAGAGCATAAGCCCCACCTTTCCTCCTGTTCTCTTGAAAAGAGAAAGCAAGTGTCAGGCACTGTAGGCAGTACTGGCCATAAGCTGGATATAGGACAGGCAGATGGACAGTACTCTGAGCTAGTGAATCGTACGTTGGTATAAACTGATCCTTCCCCTGATTCTTTGCAGGGAGATTCACAAATTCCTTAAAAAAAAAAAAAAAAAAGCCCATCTGAAAATTTCAGGGGGTGATTTATCTGTGCTAACACCAGGGAAGAAAGACAGACAGACAAAAAGACAGACAGTGGGGGGGGGCGTAAATAATTCAACCAACTGCTGGTGCCAGCCTTCTTCGGAGCAATAAAGTAATTTTAGAGACACTTTTGTGGGAGCGTAAAATCCAGCCCTGCAACTGTCCACCAAGTGTGTGCAGGACTCGGGACACAGGGACACACACACACACACACACACACGACACCGAACAACACTGAGACAATGTGGGAGCTGGCAGAATTGGTTCCTCCATCACCTTGGGAACATGCAAGGACAACCCCGGGATAACTCCTGACAGCTCCTCTTTGCCACCCAAGCTGTATTCCTGGCAAATGATGAACTGTTCCTCCCCTAGACACGTTCCATATCCACAGGGAGAGGAACACAGACCCAGTTTCTCTGTCCTGCACTGAAAACTCTCACTGTATATCCCTGTTTTTCAGCTAGTCATGTCTCCTGACTGCACTAACATTGACTAATTTAGTGTTTTTAATTACAGAGGGATTTACAGCACTGCACTACGGTGCTCTCTTTTATCATACCCACTGTTTCTGCTGAATCTGGGTACACTCTACATACAAAGTTGCACATTAGACAAATTACACTGCACATTAAGTAAATCTCTCTCTAGAAACAGGATTAGATGGAGAGGCAAATCTTCCTCATTCCTAGTGCATAAATTAATATCTGCAAAATCAATACGAAATAAGAGCTCCACATCAATTAATGAAAGAAAAATAGTTTAAACGTACTCCACAATGAAACAAATTTATGTAGGAAATGCATTCCTTTTCTGCTATTTTGCTTAATAAATAAAACAGCTGGTCCGAGGAATCAGGTCAATCAGTGTCTGGAAAAAGCCCCATTAAAGCTGCTATATAACCTAGTTTCTCAAGCTGTGTAAGGCATCCTAATATTGGAGAGGCAGAAGTCCACGCAGAGACAGTCCGGATGGTTCAGCTTCTAGCCTTTCAGGGTCATAGAGGATATTTATCACAGAAGACAGCAGTAAGTGAGGTATCTCACCAAGATTTAAGGAGATAGGCTCTGAAGGAGCACAACAAAGACAACATGATGCATCCAGACCTATACATAAAATAAGGCGAGTAATTGTGGGCACCCAAGTTGAGGTCATCCAGCATAAGGAGATGCTAAAGGACCAGATTTTCACATATGCTCAGATCCCGTCAAAGCTAGCCTAGCCCTGCTGCCACAGTAGGTAATAACACCTCTCCTCATGGCACTCAGTGGCTACATGGCTCCCTCCCTGCCATGACACGTGGGAGGATGAATCTGGCAGTGCCCAAAGCTGCAGGTGTGTTGTGTGGGTGCAGAGCCTATTCCAGTGCAGGCAGAAATCCCCAGCACCAGCCCTCCTCTTCCTGCACAGCACACAGCTGTTGTCACGATACCCAGGCCCTGGTCGCCTCAGAAAATGTAGCCCTTCCTACCTCACCAGGTTTAAAAATGTTTTGCAAAGGGTATCACAATCCACATCCTACAGAGATAAAAATGGAGCCAGAAGACAGCCAAGTGACTTGCTCAAGCCTAAAGAGCAAGGCAGCAGTGGAACTGGGAAGTGAAACCTCCTGGCCCACAGCCCTAGGTTTTAGCTTCTTAAATAAAGATTCTCTTTCCTCATTAAAAAACTAAAAATGGGAAGAAGGAATATTCATTCTGTATACAGAATGAACTTCACCCTCAGAGGGATATACAGTGACAGTTTTCAGTGCAGGACAGAGAAACTGGGTCTGTGTTCCTCTCCCTGTGGATATGGAACGTGTCTAGGGGAGGAACAGTTCATCATTTGCCAGGAATACAGCTTGGGTGGCAAAGAGGAGCTGTCAGGAGTTATCCCGGGGTTGTCCTTGCATGTTCCCAAGGTGATGGAGGAACCAATTCTGCCAGCTCCCACATTGTCTCAGTGTTGTTCGGTGTCGTGTGTGTGTGTGTGTGTGTGTGTCCCTGTGTCCCGAGTCCTGCACACACTTGGTGGACAGTTGCAGGGCTGGATTTTACGCTCCCACAAAAGTGTCTCTAAAATTACTTTATTGCTCCGAAGAAGGCTGGCACCAGCAGTTGGTTGAATTATTTACGCCCCCCCCCACTGTCTGTCTTTTTGTCTGTCTGTCTTTCTTCCCTGGTGTTAGCACAGATAAATCACCCCCTGAAATTTTCAGATGGGCTTTTTTTTTTTTTTTTTTAAGGAATTTGTGAATCTCCCTGCAAAGAATCAGGGGAAGGATCAGTTTATACCAACGTACGATTCACTAGCTCAGAGTACTGTCCATCTGCCTGTCCTATATCCAGCTTATGGCCAGTACTGCCTACAGTGCCTGACCTGATATACTTTTTTTTTCCTTCTCACCTCCACTTCCCCTGATAAAGTTACAGTAACTTCAAGGACTATCCTTCTTCACTGGTCTACTTTAACCTAGCATGTCGGCTCAACATCCTTTCCCAACCATCTGAAGCCAGAGACCATCCTTCCCAGAGAGATTACCTTCCAGCTTTCAGTCTCTCTGGACATCCTTGCAACGTCCCCGACTGAGACTCCTCTGCTTTCTGCATCCTGCTGAGGAACTCCAAAATCCTATCCACTGGTCTCAGCCCACAGTACATGGCAGCCTGAAAGGGTACCCTGGAGGTAAAACCTGGTTGTTCTCTATTAATTTTTCATTTCAAGAATGGCTCCAGGGAAAGGAGGGAGATATAGGTCAGAGACTTTGGGGGCTGATTAGTCACTCTGTACATATTCCTTCCTTTTTTTCCTCACTTTTTTTTTGTTCTCTTCCAAATTCAGAAACAGAGGGTTTTCCCTCTGTATTTCTCATTTACTCCTTGAACATCATCGGCATTAGTCAGCAAACTCCTGCTATTTCCTCCGCAAGCCCTTGATACTTGCAGAATGACTAACCCACTCTCCACACACACTCTGGCTCCAGTAGTTGCATCTGGGTTTTTTCCTGAAGAAAAATGAGTCTCCGCGTTGCACATGTGCAGTTCTCCCTGTGGCCAGAGCCACATAAGCCCCTGATGCCGCGCAGCTGCAAACACCACGATTTTTTACGCACAGACCTGAAGAGCCAGGAGGTGATGGCAGGGCCTGCTTTCAGGTCACTTCTTAACTCACCATCACAGCAGCAGTGTCTCTCAAACTGGGAAGCGGTTAGCTACTTCCCCAAGCACAAGCATGTGGAAAACATAATGGAGAAAGCCTGAAGCCACCTGGCTTCTCTTCGTAGCCCTGCCAGTAACCTGGTCTGTCGGGTCACATTGCTTTCAGGGGTCTGCATTAGCCTCTCCTTCCCAGGACCAAGTCTCTGCCCTCGTCAAGCGATGTGCAGAAGGCCTCAGCTGGGCTTCTGAGGCACAAATGCAGGGTGAGTGAAAACACAGCTCCTCATGACTCAGAGCCACCTCATCAGAGCATGAGAGAAGGCTCCTCCAGGCCAGGTGGCCTTTCACAAGATGCCCACCCACAGCCACACTTACAGAGGACCTCGCATGCGACTCACACTCACATAGGCTTACCCACAGACCTGCCCACACTGTGCTCGAGCAGTCAGCAAGTTTGTTGCATTGACCTTCCCAGGGTGATGCCAAAAGCGCACAGACCACTCTCCCCTACATCCAACACGCGAAGAGGATGTCTGCCTCCAGGAGAAGGCCATGTCCTCAGGCAACGGTAGGTGCTACCTGCTGCCACCCACAACGGGAACAACCATCCAGAGCAGAGCATATAATAAGGATCAGTGGGAAGGCTGGTCAACTTGGTGCTGGGTAAGTTTATTCCCCATTTAACCTTGACACCCCGACCCCACTCCCACTGCCGTTACCTCCATCTCCATTGTAGGAGAGCCTTCTGCTTCACTGTGTAGGGAGGCATGAAAATAAACCACAGGCTCCACTGCCACACTCCCTCCTGGCAGATCTGCTTCTCTCTTAACTGTTTCCAAGTGCCTGGCTGTTTTATAATCCCCACTGAGCATTCCCTTAACTCCTTCCTCACTAAGTCCTTCCACTCTCCCTTGCCTGCTCTTTCCTAAAAGGCAAAAAAATCCAAGGCGAGGTAGGGAGTACAGAAAGCAAAGGAGGGGGCCTGAATCAAAGAAGGAACATCTGAATCAAACTGCACATACAACAGAACCAGCAAATTAGTCACTTTCTCAGCCTTCTCTTACACAGACAAACTGATTCTTCTCTTAAGATATTTCTTTTTTTTTTACCCATGGACATTTGTGTACTTATAAACTTACTTCTTTTGCTAATCTCCTCCTGCTTTTTCATACCATGAGGTCATATGCTTCTGCTGGTAGCACAATTTTAAATCACACAGCAGCTTGCCCTTTGAGGTCTGAACCAAAATTGCTCTCTTCGATCATAAGCAAATATGAGTTGATGGCTTCGTGCCCAGTGTCACCACCACCCCATTTATGCATATTGCAAAATTTGAGAAGAATCAAGGGCAGGTATTGCTTCCCAGTGGAAAGGACCTTGGCAATCACTGCAAGAGCTGCAAGAGGGCTGTGTGGAGGAGCTCGGGCAGAGGAACACATCCTCTTGAGACATGGGACACTGCAATTGCCCTAAAGTGAGCTGGTGAGAGCTCCACTTGCTATTGGTGCTAAAGGCTGTGCACTGCACGTGTGTTTGCATGCACGGCAGTGAGTGCAGCTGGTGGGGGAGGGAGTTACTTGGCCTGAGGCATTTTATGAGACCCACAGGTCAGGGCTATACCTGGATAACCACAACATACTGCAGGTCACTGTGTGCCGAGGTACGCCGGCAGCACAGCGGGGGTGGGACAAGTACAGCGACCCAGCAGCTTTGGATTTCACAACCATGATTATGTGTAAAGCAACGTCACAGAAAGCTCCGCTCTGTACGCTGCTCCTGGGAGAGGATGAATAAAGAACACAGGAGAAAAAAACGTTGGCTTTCACATGTCCCCTCTCAGGTGGGAACATGACACCTGCAGCTGGCTGCTGCTCTTCCCTCAAAGCCTATGGCTGCTTCTCCCAGCGTCTTGAGGTTACCCCTGACAGCTTCCACTCAAAAGTTTGCCAAGGTATCTTTTTCCCTGACAAAACAAGTTATTCTGTCACACAAGGCTGGCCCACAGGGCTTTTAAAAACGGTTCTGCTGATGTTCAAAGGGAGCAGCTTGCTGTGCAGAGGAGTGCTACAGTTAATAGCAGTAGGATCAGCACAAGCTCTTACCCTGCCATCTGCCTTCAGCTCAGCCAGGCCTTCTGCTGAACAGCCAACATGGGCTGGGGCTACTGGAGTGAGCAGCAACTCAGTAACATGAAAGACTGCCTGGGTTAGTTGATTAAGAATAAGATTAAGAGCACAGGAATCCTGTACAGCGCTGGTACTGACTCAGTTCAGGGATTTCATGGGGATATTTAAGCCAAGTTTTCCAAAGAAGTCTTTTATTTTGCGCAGGTGGGTGTCTGTGTGCCAGCTTAAACAAGCCCCGTGAACTGATGATCCCAGAAACAGGGGTCATCTCTGAAACTGCTATGCTTTCTTCTTCAGTCATCCCCAGTAGAAAACAGGGATAAATAACACTTAACTACCTCACTCCCCTGTAATGTTGAAGTACTTCACATTTACAGAGCTCAGGAGGAAACACAGGAAAGTCCACTGGACTGGACAGAGATGCCCCTCACCAAGTATGGGTCATGGATCTCTCCTGTTTGTCTTGTGAACTCCTTTTAAGTGCTGGCCACTGCAGCAGACCCCAGCAGAGGCTGCTCAGCTCTGCTTCTACACATACAGATTGACAGCTGCCTCAAGAGTTCTCCCTCTTTTTTTAATAACAGAAGAGTCACTTAAGGTTTGTGGATGACCTTAAAGTACCAAATTTCCAACCCACCACCAAAGTCCAATCCTGCCAGTGCAACCATGAAGAGCAAGGCTTGGTCCCCTTGAGGGATGGTGAGGGCAAAACAGCTCTGTAGACCCAAAACAGAATGCTGAGGTCCCCTCTGATGTCATATCATTTTGTGGAATTTTATCCTACAGCAATTTAAAGGACTGCTGCTGCTGATATCCAAACCCAGGAGGGGACAGGTGGAGGGAGCAACAGAAGGGTGCTGGTCTGGAAGGGGATGGGGGAGGTGGGATGAGCAAGGGCACAACCTGCCTGATCTGAGAGTGAAAAGAACAGAGAGGCCCCTCCTTTCACAGATGGAGGAAGGAAAAAAGCAAGATGAGCAAAAAGCCTGGACTTAATCATGAAAAACAATAGCTCATCATTTATTTTCATATCCCCTCGCTAATGCTAGCATAATGCTAACAGTGGATTTCTTATGGCATGCATGTCAAGCCTGCAAATACCAAGTGAATTACTTCTCAGTTAGGCTATGGGCTATGGCACCGAGCAGCACATTCGTTACAAGCAATTGGATGATGAACAACAGTTCCCAAATTCCTCCTTCACAATGCTACTTGCATTAGTTGTAATTTAATGAGTGAGAGAGAAAGAGAGAGAGAGAGAGAGAAAGTTTTGGCTCAAACCACAGAAATAATACTGCCTGCTGTTGCTTCCCACTGGGTCTTGTATTAACTCACACCACCTCCACCTCCTACTCCTCTACCTCCTCCCTTTTCACACCTATCCTCAGGTGCTAAAAGTGGTGTCATGAAACCCATCAGCATGGCAAAGGAGCATGCAGGAAGCCCCCAATATGTGAATTCCTTCTGGCTAAAAGGCAGGAGAGGACACAAACCTCTCCCTCTCCTCTGCCGACAGTGAGGGCAGGGCTGGCGGGGTTCCTCCAGCAGCCAGGCTCTGTGTGGACAAGCCTTCAACTCTTCTTTGGTTCCCTCCTCCTAGACTCAGTGCAGGTCAAAGACACTGAACTGGCAGGTCTGGGAACAAGTACCAAGAGCACACTGCATGACCCATGTTGGTGCAGAGCTCCCATCACACACCCTCGCCAGCATGGTCCTCCCACCTGCCCAGAGGGAGCCACAGTGGGGTAGCCCAGTCTCATCCCTGCCTTGCAGGCTGTCTTGGCTCATTTGTTGCTCCTTTTAACAATTCTGAGATCTGGTAAGCAGCCAGTAAATGTGAACAAAACCTTTGCTAGGGATAAGGCCTTCCAGCAGTATAAATGTGCCATCACTGGTGACCCCCAGTGAATCTGGGAATCACTACCACACTGCCTCCTCATGAGCTCTCGGGCAGATCTGTACCTCCCACATCTTCAGGACATAAATAAAGTCCCTCTTCTTTGCTCCACGGACAAAAAGGATGGCCACTTCAGAGCAGCAGGGGCATCTTGCAGGTTGCTGCCCTGAAAGGAGCCTAACTGGCCAGCATCGCTTCCCACTGCTGTAGCAACCTTGCCACAGAGCCCATACACCTTCCATTACAGGACATTTATGCACCAGATGACCCTGCATGGAAGGTTCACACCTGAAACATAACCCACTCTGTGGGGTCTCATATGCTGGGCCAGAAGAAAGCTGAGAGGTCTCCAAGCAGCAAACCTACAAGTATGAGACTGCAAAAATCATTACTACTCTCCGGGGCTACCCAGTCTCTTCAGTGTTCCCCACCGATAACACATAAATGACAACCATCCAAAGATTCCTACCCTGTGGAGCATCCAGAATACTCCTTATCCCTTCTGTACCAAATGTAATTTAATCCCCCTCCCATTTTGTGGTGTTTTGAAAAAATAAATCCAAAGAAAATTTACATGTTTCTGAAACAAAGGCATAAGTAGGGGAAAGGAAAATGCCCTTAGGATTGGTACCAAATGCATTTGTGCAAATGAGACCTAGGATTTACAGTTACCTTCCAGCCTCCAGCATGTGCTACAATCTTAGCTTTGACTTAAAAGCAATCTGTTTTCTTGTAAAGGTTGACAAACACGAGTGATACTTTCTCTCGCAGACTGGCCAAAGTCCTGCGGCCCTAACTGGTGGAGGAAGGTGGGCAGGATGCCACAGGATGCTTCCAGGGACATCTGCAGACATAGGTCTGGTGTGGGCACACAGATGCACTTTATGTGCTTTGCAGCAATACAGCAGGCATGATGCTGAGGGCCATCTTCTTCAGAAACTATCTGAGAGCAGATATGCCCCTCATCAAAATCCCCTCCCATGTCCAGGTGTAGCATTGCACACTCTGTGGCTTTCCTAAAACTATGGCAGTGCTTTGAGCAGTGACAGGGCTCCAAAATAAAAGACACCTCATGCTGAAGGGACCCTAAGTGAATGCAATAGCAGTTGTTAGAAATAAATAAACAAGGATCACAGTGGCAAAGAAAAAGGAAGAAATAGAGAATTTCAGCCTGCTGTGACTACCTGTGTGCTGGGCAGTTCGCCCACTCCAGCAGTGTGAGGAGCCAATCATCCCCAGAAGGAGCACCAGATGAAAGGGGTCCCTGTGCAGACAGCAAGTGTGGACAGAAGGGGACACAAGCATGAGAGGGAGGTGGTGAACTCTCCCAACAGAGGCCCAGCATAGTGGCTATGTGGTCTTTATGAGCCTGGAAAGGGGTGCTGTTATCTGCAACCAGCCACACGCTGAGCCTGCTGTCTGCCAAGAGAAGCAAAGAGCAGGCTTGGGAAATGAAAAGCAGTTATCAGGGCAGAACTATAGGGATGACCATACCTAGACGTATGGAGATGAGCTGGATTGCCAAAACAGACCTGTTACTGCAACAGCTTCTTTGGGCATACAGTGCAAACCACAGAGGTCAGAACTGCCAGCCACAACTAATCACATCTACAGATTAAAACCTGACCAAATCCAACACTTCTGTTGGAACCAAGAAACTCATCTGAAGGTTCCTGGCCCTGCTGCAAATGCAGAGGCTGTCCTGCCCCTTGGTTGCCCCTGTGGCAGGCTGTCACAGCTCAGGAAGGGCGAAGTTCAGCCACAGCACTCACCGTCACACTTCAGCTCCCTTTAAGTCCTCAAATTAGGGCTTACACGGGGCTTAAGTGCAGCCTGTCCCAACACAGGGTTGGATTTCACAGCTCTCATGTGCTGCTGGGTTGCCACCTCCAGCTGAAAAGGGGATGAGCGCCCTGCAGGCAGCTCGGTGGGTAGTCCCATCCACCCAGACAGCCAGAGCAGGGGATGGCGAGCACCTGCTCCCCACAGCCCTCCCCACATCCCTGGAGAGCAAGGCAGGAGGGTAGGGATCACCAGGAGAGGCTCCCGATTCCCTTGCCTCAGTTAGCCAAATAACTCCCAATATGCATTTTCTCAGCAAGCATTTCATGGTAGCCATGGAGTGTTTTACCTATGCGACCATGACTATGCTCTTCCTCCTCGACATGTCTGCCAGCCCCCCACAGCTCACCCCGAGCCCCAGGGTGACCACAGAGTCCCCACACTTGCTGGCCCATGGGTTAGGACATCTGACATGCAGCATTCAGTTCCCACATGAAGTCAGTATGTTCTTGATGCTTGTGCTACGTCCTCAGCCATGAACACCTCAGGAGGGCTGGTCACCTTCAACCAAGCACAAACTGAACATGACAGGGCTGGGCTGAACATGACAGGGCTGGGCTGGACAGGGGGTGGCAGAGGGGAAGAGGCTGCCAGGAACAGGAGAAAGGACTCAAAATACCCAAGGAGTATTCCCTTCATAAGCCCTGCAATAACAAGAAGATGAGCAGTACAAGGAGTACCAACAGCAATGAAACAAAAAAACTAGGACCTGCAACTTGCTTCAGTGATGCCAAGTAACAACTGTGGCTAGGAAACACATTTCCTAGCTCACCATCACTTCTGCCAGAAGCATCTGCATTACTGTAACCAGTAGCAAAAGCATCAGGCATCCTCACCTGAAATTATGCCCTCTCCTGCCATTCACTCACATCTCATCTTCTTTTTCCCTCCGACTTTATTTTCTACAGGCAGTGGCTTTTTGGCAGGAGTCTGAGTGTCTGTTTGCAACAGGGCATAGCAAGAGAAAGCAGACATCTCCTTGTAAAGCACCCCCTTCCTGAAACCCCTTCAACCCTTCCTGGATGAGAGGAAATACAAGGATTGATAATGAGTCAAGTGCTCCTCTGGGAAACAGCAATGATTTTGGAGAAACATGAAATAACTTTTAAGCCAAGCCCAGTCCTAAACTCCACACTCTGCAGCTTGAGTCTGCAGTCGAGCAAGAACAAGACCAGGGTTCAGGTGCTGACCAGCAAGGATACTGGTAAAGACACAGCTACTTTACTGAGGTGGTCCCACCTACATTAGATACCTTGTGAGTGATACGGCAAACACATCTAAAGGGATACAGATTCCACAGGGGATACTGTATTTGCATACAGAGCCAAGCTACACTATATGACTAAGATAAGACTGAAATAATTGAGGACAGACCTGAGACACATTAGCAGAGCTAAGAGATACCCAAGAACTGGTCCAGTTGGGCCACCACAACCTGGCACTGGGAGAAGATGCCTAAAAGATGCCTGCCATGCAGCTGATTTGGATCTGGATGGAGATGAGCTAGTGGATGCTGATTACAGATCACTCTCTGTCAAAATGTCTTGGATGATATTTTTCTCAAGCTTGGATTTCTAGTAAGCCTTTTGTTCAGCCTGAAAAGTCACATTGCTTCAAAAATCTCCTTCTGCCTTTTACAGGCAGAGTGGCAGTGTCCCCTCCTGAACACACTGTGATTTACAGTCTTCCACACTCACACTGGCAACACAACCCCTCATGCAAAGACTGCAGACAGCACTCCTGCCAACACAGTGTCACAGCATCGCTCCACATAAACACCCTGCATTCACCTTGCTTATATTTCCTCCTGTACAGGCTGTGACAGCTCACAAGCACACACAAAGCCTAATTTATATTTATAATAAATCTCCCTTCTTCATTCCCCGCAGTGGAAAAGAGCCCTGGTACAAATGAAATTTGCTGAGAGAACGGTGTAATAGTTCTAAGGAGAATCAGGCCCAAAGGGGATGAAGCCACACACAAACACATGTGCACCCTCCTACACATGCCTGCAAACATGGAAAGAGTCCCAAATATACATACGTACACACATACATTCTTCCACCTGTATTCTCACACACACTACTCGATAACAGCATCTGCTGTCCCTTCTGACTCACACGTGCTTGCAGGCAGCACAGGCTTTTGGAAGGTGCACTTTCGTTACCCAGGTGCTCACAGCCACAGATAAGTGATAACAAAATGACACTTCAAGAGAAATATTGTCACCATCAATGGGGCATGCTTGTGTCTGGGTCTCACATGTCCTTGTCAGGTGGCGCAGCTATTTTAAAATGGGGTTTGCAACCTGTTTCTTATCTCCACCTGCTAAATACACAAATATTCCGATGCTGAAAGAATGCAGAGGGGGAGCTAGGTGGGAAGACACGTTTCTGGTGGTGCCAGTGATAGTGCTAGAAGAGATGAAGGAATTTGTAATTGTACTCATGACTAAATGTGATCCCCACTTCCTTTGCAGGCACATGCCTTGGGGGAGTTATGAGGCCCTGTGATTCTCCATGCTGTCCACAAACTGGCTGTAGCCAAGAGCTGTCCATTTGTTTCAGTCTGGCTTCAGAGTAAAGGTTGAGATCTCTTTTCCCTCTGCAAAAGACCTTGTTCCAGCTTCCCTAGCCTCCATCACTCTGAGGCTTGATCCTGGAAGCATCTCCCAGCAGGACAATGCCATCAGCCCGCTCTGAAACCAGGGCTAGTGTGCTGTTCAGGGGAAGCGTAACCAATCTGCCCTCTGTGGTTTCTACTGGCT
Organism: Cephalopterus ornatus; assembly: GCA_013396775.1. Lineage (NCBI taxonomy): Eukaryota > Metazoa > Chordata > Aves > Passeriformes > Cotingidae > Cephalopterus > Cephalopterus ornatus. The sequence continues at coordinate 11,672 of VZRE01000009.1, read as the reverse complement.
CCCAATAAGCTTCTACGAAGATGGCCTAGCTATTCATTCCTGTCAAGGTGTTGTGTGCTCACATATCTTCTGTACAACTTTAACTCCTCTTCATCCTAACAGCACTAAGCCCACCAAGCCCCACCAGCAGTCTGCCCAGATATGAGAAAGCTCCTGTGCACTGCCGTGCTGGGAGCTGGAGGATGGGCATCACCTAATCCCAGCGCTGCTCCGCTGCTGACCCAGGGCTCATCATGCAGCACATCGCTGAATTCCCGTAATGGAAAGAGCCCCATTACATACTCCCCTAGCCAATTGTATCACTAAAGCAAGCTGACACATACCTATTACTGCTGTGCTCAGATCCCTCCCCTGCATTCCCCCCCGGGGCACTACAGTGCCTCAGCATGGGATCAAAACTGTTTGTAAACGTTAAGGTGCTCAAGCGCATCACCAGAGATTTCCACGTTAGAGACGACCCTACTCCAGGTATTTTAAAGACTAGTTATTTAACTCCCTAGAAATTCTGTCACGAGAGGAAGATTAAAGGTTCCACACACACAGAGCTATGATGATATCCAAGAGGATTTTCTCAGAATTTTTTCTCCAGCTTTTGAAGTCAAACATCTAAATAGGAAGGTAGTAATGATGGCCAGAAATTACCACTGTTTGGAGGCAAAACAGAGACCTGCTGAAAATACTCGCCAAACTATTTGGAATTTGTCAACACTAAATGCTGGTTAGGAGAAAATAAAACCCCACGCATTGTAGCTGGACATTCTTCATCTCCAGCCTATTGTTTTAAGCAAGCAGATAGCTTTCCTACCAATGTAAGTATGGAGCAATATGGACACTCGCCCTTCTGCAATCCTGTTGCTGTCAGCTCCTGTCAGAGGGACAGCCTGAAGCCATGGAAGAACCATGCAGATGGTCACAAAACAGGCGCCCGACTCACTGTTGACACAGCTCTTCCAGAAACACCACTGTGAAAAGCTAACACTGGGATGAGGCTCAGACCACCTCCTCCATGACCCTCTCTAGGCAGGCTGGAGCGTGGCAGTCCCTCCAATATCCATCCTTCTTCTGGGCACTTCTCCCTCTTCTCCCCATGCCACCACCTCTGGCTGATTTAAACACTTGTTGCAACCTTTCTCAAATACAGGTTGCGTGTTCTCTGGGGCAATGCCATGCCACATTTGTCCATCTTCTGGAAAATCTGCAGCACAGAGATCCTTAACTCGGAATACCAGCTGCTAGGGGCTATAAATAATCTGTAATTAAAATAAAAGTGAAGCTGTACCAGGGGATTGTTGTGCCTCTAAGTTTTCTCCAGACTACTCTCAGAAGACACAGGAGAGCTACCAGAGATAAAAAAAACAGATCTCAGCCTACTAGGTTTACACAGAAACCCACAAAAATATGTGTCTGTATTGTTCTGATCTCCAGATCTTTTTTTTCCTTCACATTTTCTTAACCTTTAAAAGGCACATAAGATAAACAGAGGAGAAGCTAGGCAGACAACATCCTCGGAAGAGATGTAGGAATATAATCAAGCCCTCAGACACACACACACAAACACCATAATTTATCTCTTCCTCCTCCTGTTTGATATTATCCTCTGTTCTAGTATCATAATCTGTTGCTATGGGAACAGCTATGATGTCACCACAAGAGGTTTATGGATGCCTTGAACAGGAAGGAAAGGTACATGATGATGGGAGAGAAAAAAAATCCCACCTACAAACAGCTGCTAAGCAGGAGACGTTCCAGGAACAGCAAGTGTTAACAGGGAAAAGATAAATACATCAACAGTGCTGGAGTTGTTGCAGACAAGAGCAGAATATAAACCGTGTTTTAAAAATAAAGAATGCTTACAAATTTTGCCTACAAGTAAAAATATTCTGGGAAAGCTAACGGACCTTCCTGAAAAAAACAAACTTTCTTTGAAACATTCTGCAAGTTTTCTGGGACTGGATGTTCTCTGAGTCTTGCTGCTAGAATCCAAGTCTCCATCAAACCACTCCATCATCTGCTGTAACATTCCCTGCAGAAGTGTAACACCCCATCAATGCAGCTATTAGTTAGGGAGCTTGCTGGGTATTCACCATTCTGTATGCCTTTACGATCTGTAACTAGGAAAAAACTTCATGTCTTCAAGCAAAAATAAATAGAACCATAGAATCACTTAGGTTGAAAATGACCTCTAAGATCAATGAGTCCAACCATTAACCAAACACTGCCAAGCACACAACTAACCATGCCCCTAAGCACCACATCTATATGTCTTTTAAACATGTCCAGAGATGGTGACTCCACCACTTCCCTAGGCAGCCTGTTTCAGTGCTTGACAACATTTTCCATTAGGAAATTTTTCGTAATATCCAATCTACACCTTTCCTGGTGCAACTTGAGGCCATTTCCTTTTGTCCTGTTGCTTGTTACCTGTGAAAAGAGGCCAACCTCCACCTCACTACAACCTCCTTTCAGGTAGTTTTAGAGAGCGATAAGGTCTCCCCTGAGCCTCCTTTTCTCCAAGCTAAACAACCCCAGCTCCCTCAGCTGCTCCTCATAAGACCTGTGCACTACATCCTTCAGCAGCTCCACTTCCCTTCTTTGGACATGCACCGGCATCTCAGTGTCTTTCTTGTAGTGCTCCTATGCCTTTAAGATTTGTTTCTTGGAGAATGTCCAGCATCCCTGGACTCTTCTGCCCCTCAGGACCGTGTCCCAAGGGACTCTGTCAACCGGCCTCCTAAACAGGCCAGCGTCTGCCCTATGGAAGTCCAAGGCAGCCATTCTGCTGAGCCCCCTCCTTACTTCTCCAAAAACTGAAAACCAATCACTGTACCCAAAACAGCCTCCGACCACTACATCACCCGCAAGTCCTTCTCTGTTCACATAAAACAGGTCCAGCAGGGCGCCTTCCTTTGCTGGCTCACTCACCAGCTGTGTCAGGAAGTTATCTTCCACACATTCCAGGAACCTCCTAGACTGTTTCCTCTCTGCTGTTTCCTCTCTCTGTAGAGACACACTGAATCCACTGGATCACATCCAGTAGCAAATAAACACCCTGACCCCAAACTGTAAGAAAAAAGGAGCTTTTCTTGCTCTCTTCACCCAAGACAAAAACCATAATCTTATAGACTCACAGCCAAACATACTGGCCTACCTGACCTGCTACTAGAGAGAACAGTATATTGAGCCTCACACGCTCAAAACACGCCCAGCCTTTGGGCCATGCACATCCATGTGCGGGATGATGCACATGTGGTTCTCACCCATGAGCTCAGGTGTTGGTGACTGTGCCTCCATGCTCGTACCTGTTTCAGTCACCTGGACTGATGGTGAGGGTAGAGCAGACATGACAGTGGAGAGGGTGGGGCAGTCACACATGCCCTTAAAGGCACCATGTGCAGGCTAAGGGAAAATTCAGTACGCAGCTCCCAATGGGGAGGAGGAGGGAGGATGGCAGATCGAATTCATCCTGCATAGACACCGTTGTCATGGGAAGGGCAATGGCAGCAAGGGAGGAAACCACAAGGATCTCAGATCAATGGAAAGTGCTGGTGTTTCAGATAACCTCTGTCCCATCAGAATTTCCTGAGTGTGGTGAGCAGGATCAGAGATCTTAAGGGAAAGCCACAGCATCAGTTTTCCCTCTAGTCTCAGCTCCAGATGGGGGGAATCCCCAGGCAGACACTCTGTTTTGCCTGTAAACATTAAGATATAGGCAGCATTTCCTGTCCTTGCTTTTTTGCCCATCCAAAGATGTTAGAAACAACTGCAGGGGAGAGACTGAAGTCAGTAAGGGCAGCTGCAAAAACAGTCCAAGATGGGATCTTCAGCATTTCACTCAATTTTCTGTTCCTGTCACAGATTTGGCTGTGACAGCCCCAGCCCCCTGTACTTCTCAGGGATCACTTTTCTCTCCTGTTACAACCACTTACCCTCAGCTTTCTTTCCCACCTCTCTCTCTCAGCCTCTTCTCTCTTGATCCTGACCTACTGCCTTACTCCACCTCCATCTTCAGCCCACCCTTCCCTTCCCTGAAGGAACCCCTGTCACAAATGTTCAGGAAAACCCATACATTGGGCTCCCCAAAGAGCCCAGTCAATCCTATGATGCATGCTCCCATGTCTTCACTGCAGGACATGCAATCACTTTGAGGTGGGAACTATCAACCCCTTCATGTCAATACCATGCCTAGTGCGTAAGGTCCTGTTTCTGTTTGGCACTGGCACCATTACAGCAAATACAACTGTTATTACGAATACTTCAAAGGCACCAGAGTAAAAGAATAGGAGGTGTGAAAACAATGCCAAGTCTTTTGTGTTTTCCAGTTTCTTTTATATTTGTGGGGAAGGTTCTGTTTCTATTTTTTATGAAACAATCTCTTCTGTGTTTTCTATTTGGGACCACAGAGTGGAAAACAAAGCTGATCTTGGTGAAGAAACAGAGATTGTGCTTTTTAAATTGGCAGGTGACACCAAGCAGGATTGCAAAATAAGAATTCAAAACAATCCTGACAAATTGAAGGGTACAGGATGAAATTCAAATGGGACAGATACAAAAATCCTACACTTAGTAGGAAAGCCTAGCTCCACACACAGAGAATAGAAAATGGCTCATGAGGCATCAGACCTCTCGGACAGGATCTCGAAGCCATGGCACATCAAAAGCTGCACACAGATGAACAGTGTCATGGTGCAAAAGTTAAACCAAACAGGAGCATTGCATGTAAGACCTGTGAGGAATGCTTCTGCTCTACTTGGTCAGCACAGGACCCAACGTACAGCGCTGTGCTCTAGCAGTGTCATTCAAAAGAGTGGTGGACTAGCTGAAGGCAGCACAGAGAAAAAGGAGGATGGTCAGAGCTGAAGGGAACAGGACACAGGAGAAAGAGCTGAAGAATGTGTCTGAGATACGATTCAGGCGAAGGAACACAAAGTCAAGGACAGACATGACAAAGACAAAGGAATAGTTTTCCCATACCCACTGTTAAAAGGACAAGGAATCAGAGCAAGCAAAGCAGGGCGGTTAATGAGGAGGTAAAATCTTTTCAGTGACAAAGCAAAGGGCAACGATGACAGCCTGGGCAGGCTGTGCACCCCATACATGGGGAATATGTTGGACAAGCCTGTTAGGGAGAATGCTGGATGGGGATTTAATATCCTGCCTTGAACCACTTTTTGAAATCTTTCCTATGCCTACTTCCTACAATTTCAATGATTTTGGTAAGAGGTAATTCTTCGGCATTTCAGCATAGCCCACAGACCAAGATAAACCTGTCAGTCTTTAGAACAGAAAGAGATGTCAGCCTGCAGGGTACTGCTATGTAACACCATTGTTCCAGTTCTTGCTAATACCTTTAAGGATTAAAAGTTATAATGAATGGGGAAGACAGCTCCCTTCAGAGTTTCCCAAGTTCCTCTTGTGAATACCACTGCCTTGTGGACTGACCTTTCCCACTTTTCAGGGTAGGAGCTGTCTGTGACTGCTCTTACTTCATCCTTCCATAGACAGATGTCAGCACGGGCCCTGGAAGGTGAGCAGGACAGAGAATGTGTAAATAGTGAGCTTCAGCTTCTCCAACCAAATGCCCCATTAAGGGGTAATGCTGAAGAAAACCGAGGGAGCAAACTATGCCATCCTTCACCCAGCATAAAACTCCCTCTCCCTCCAGAACACGACACAGGCTAATGCTGGCCATGTGGACATGGTGCTTCTCCTTGTGTAGCTCCCTGGGTTTCCATGGCTGCGGCTGTTGCTGACCTATATCAGAATCGAGCCCAGGAGCAGCTCAAGGGGTTCACATCTTGAGATTGCTTGCCTCCCACTGGCTATTCTGTACACATCCTGTAAATAAGCAGAAGAGGGTTCCTCGGCATCATTCTGTCAGCAGCTTGATCAGACAGCCACTCTTTACACAGCACCTCGAACACACACAGCATTGTATAAACATGCACTATTACAGCTTATTGTTACTTCCATTCAATAAATAAATCCTAATGGTACAGCTTTTTAATTGTTTTAGTCCTGACTCCGGACTCTGGCATGTATTTTGAGATATGGTGATGCTTTTGCCAGCCTACGGAGACAGAGGCTGCTCCTTCACTCATGTACATGGGCAGGTCTTAGAATAATTGTTTTTACTATCAAAATTACCCAACTCAGAAGGCTACCTGAATTCAAGAGTGGTCCCAAAATACATGGACTTGTACCTTCCTGAGGATGGACCTCAGTTGCTGATGTGGCCAACTGAAGCAGGATTCAGGTGTGCTCTGTGCTGTTAATGAGGGGCGGAAGCATTACCATGCCGCTATTCTTCTCGCACAACAAACAGACAAATTGCTAAATGTCCTATCTGAACTGAAATTATCACCTGGGTTTATTTTAAAAACAAAAGCTGAACTCTGTACTGCCGGGGGGAATAGTTTTAAATGAGAAGGCCTCCTGTTAAACACCTAGGTCTGTATTAGGGTATGTAAATAGCTGAAGAAACAACCCTTTCTCTAAATTGTGCTTAATTTTCACTTCTTGTTATCTACCAGTTATCCTTCTAAAAGCAAGAAAAAGCCCTACAAATAATATTTCACATTTAGAGGGCAGAGATTTCCTAGTAAGGGTGAGGAAACAACCTCATTTTTATAAATGGACTGATTAAGCTATAGAGGCCATGAGTCAGAAAGGTACTTCAGTGTGTGGCTAGCTTTAAAGACATAAACAATCCTAATGAAGTCACCAGCACTGACTGTGAGCTTAAATTTAGGCACAGACCTTAAAATATCTTCTTAAATTGGGATCAGAGAGGAAAAGGGTGGAACTTAACAAAAAAAACAAAACCAAAACAGTCTCAGCTACCCATCCACTACAGACACAGGGATGGGGACACCATAATAGCTGTCAGCCCACCACTGAATGCCTTTGCAAATCCTCCTCAGGGGTCTTGCTCACAGCTGCCTTGACTCCTACAGCTAAAAGAAGTTGTCCAATCTGCCTCATACTGGTGTCTCAGCCTGGTCCAACCACAGGGTGACTGCACTTCCCCTTGACCTCGCCATCTGGCAGCACTGCTCTAACACCATTACCTGGGACCCACTTGCTAAGGTCCACAATTAGGACAGCCATTTACCTCCAAGCCCAGGTCACCAATTCTTCCATGATTTGACTTCCCAGCTTTCTTTCTGACCAAATATCCACATAGTTTTACACACCATTGCTGTAATGTGGCCAAAATTGAGCCTTATTCATTTAGCCACTCATGTTATTCACCTACAAACACACAGTCTAACTTCTCAAGGCTGACCTAAGTTCAAAAGCCTCACAAGCATCAAGGAGATCTCTGGGCTGTCCCTCATCGGTTGAAGACCTACACTGAACAGAGCACACAGCCAACTCTTACCCAATTTCAATGAAACTGCATCCAGTGATTTCAAAGCACCATGTGAAACTGGGCAGTAAACAACAACCACTGAGTAAATGGGGAAACTAAGTGATAGGAAAAGGAAAATTACTTCATTGGCCATCTGATGTGTTCAGCTGAAGCCACCTGGGTTTGCCCCACCTGTTACAGCCATAAAGAGGAACACAATGCACAAAGTCCAAGGGCCGATGACTGTGGCGAGTAACTGTGCTTGCCTCTTTGTCTGCTCACCCTCCGTGTGAGGGCAGTGCTCTTTCCCCTTCTGAAAATAAAACAGCATTTTTCATCCATTACATTTCAAACTCACTTAATCGCTAGACACAGCAGCACGATAAGAACAATAATTTTAACTGGAGGAGACTTCCTGTTATCCTGGCTATAGCCATATCCTGAGCAAATAAAACTTGGGCTTTTGGTCCCAGCATTGACACAAGCTTAAGTTCTGATTATTATTTCATAAACAGGAAGTGCCTTTGAGTTATCATCTCCCTGCATGAACTTTGGGGTAAAGACCTTTACTCTGCCTCACTGGGGCCACCTCCCTGATGAGCAAGTTTTATGTGTAATGAGCAAGTTTTATGTGCTTTAACGAGATCTGAGAACGCATTCAAAACCCAGCAGGGCTGGCCTGTTCCTGGCATTAAATGGGACCTGATCCAGGACCAGTCCAGGGTCAGATTTTCAAGCTCTCCCAGCCCCTCGTGTGACAATCAGAGCGTGCAGGCAGGTCCCTGCCTGCACTGAGCTCCAGCAGCAGCATCAGTGGTGAGGTGCAATTTACAAATATTACCCAGATTAATTCCATAAGCCACCCACATAGACAACTACCGATGCGGCTGCTAAAAATACACCGTGAGTTGCAAAAAAGTTGTCAAGAATAAGTAAGGAGCAAAGCAAAGAGGAACAAAACCACAACAGAGGTAATCACTGTTTAGAAAATAAAGATTAATGTATATAAATACCTCTCTTTACCCAATTCTGAAGGCTGTCAGGTACTAAAAACGCAGGAAATCACTGGAGACAACTGCAGACATCCGCCCTAGGCAAGAATCTACCCACAGCTCAGGCACTGCTGATGTCTAGCAGACCCCCTCTTAAAATGGGGTCTCCCCGGTCCACAGATCCTGGCTCTATTCTCTGCACAGCAGAAAACGTCACAGGATGAGGACACAGGTGATGATTTTGCACAGTAAGGGCAACAATGCCTAGAGGAGGGTCCAGAGAACCAGATTCTTGCCTGCCTCAAGCCATTCGCCTCCTCTGAAGCCAGTACAGCAGATCCTGATGAAGCTGCATCTCTGGTGCTCAGTGGGATGGCAGCCACTAGTTTGCCCCAGCTCTGGAGCAGAGGCCATGCAAGATTACACCTGATGAGGTTCGCTTTGAATCCCAACACATTTCCTTGTATGGCTCACAAACAAAACTAAAAAACAGGTCAAATGCTGTTTGATGGTGTTACTTCTGTTTTGTTCTACTTGTTATGTTTTTATGTCCTTCATTTTACTGCTCAGCTCTGCAGCACCCAGAAAAAAAGAAAAAAAAAAAAAAAGAGAAAAACCCCGGAGAGAAGTCAACAGCAAAAACTCCAAATTCTTTAAAACTAATGGGAAAATTCTGCTTGCACAGTGTGTGTGGGAGAGGATTTCACACCAGATATTCACTTATTTATCATGCCTTGCCTATTAATATCAGGTGAGCCACCATTCTGCTTCCCAGAACTGGTATTTAAGCCAGCTTCTCAGAACAAGCACGCACCACCCTCACCTGCACGTCAAGGAATGGTGGGTGACTTTGTGCATGTGCTATGTGTTATCACTCACTTAAATTTCTACTGGAACCATTTCATAAGGCCTTAGAAGGTGTCACATTTCCTCCCAGGGTGCCTTTTCTGCCAAAGAACCTATGTTCTGAAATCGGTACAGCGGGGATACGGTTTCATCTACCCTCGCCTGCCTTGCAGTGGTGGCGGTGGGCGTGCACGTGTGCCACCGAAACTGCTTGGTCAAGGGCAGGAGCAGAGAAGCAACGCAGTGCTGATCCAATCCCTCGAGTCCCGCGTTCTCCTCAGTGGCCTGACCATACCTGATGCACCAGAGGAGGGCTACAAACCAGTCTGCTTATGCACATAACGTGAGGCTCGCAAGGGAGGATGGCAGTCCTCGCCTCCTTCCAAGGAGGAAATTGCATCCCCTGCGATAAGTAAGTTTTTATCTATGCACTGCGATATTGCAGGGAATTCTAAGGACCTCTCATGGCAACTAGGAGGCGAAAAACAATCATTAACCCCTCCTCCACCTCCCTCGAAGCCATTCAGCAGCAATTTAACCCGCAAACATACCGCACCACAACACAGATAAAACAACCTCTATCAGCCTTTACGGTATCTACCGGCTGCTGCCATTTGGGATATTCACGTACTTCGAGGCTTAAGGCATGCTGCAGAGCCTGGCTGCGGACCCTCCCGTATTGGCTGCGGGGAATTTGTTCTTAGGGGTCACTTTCAGGGCATTTTTCCCCATTTGCTCCCTTTTTCCAGTCAGGCAGAAGCAGGGGCGCCGCCGAAGTTAGGATGCTCTAAGGCACCGCTAAACTTCCACCGCACGCTCCGGTGCGGCACCGGTGCGGCCCCGGGAGGCAGCCGGCGCCCTGTCCGCCCCGGCAGCGGCTCCCTTCTCCTCTGCCTCCCCACCCCCCCGCTGCCCTGCCCGGCTCCGGGGAGGCGGCCGTGCCGGCGCTCGCCCGCTGCGGCGCGCCGGGGAGAGC
>VZRE01000008.1:8485-25932 GCA_013396775.1 Cephalopterus ornatus | reverse complement strand
TTTAAGGACAAAAAACAATAAAAAAAAAAAAAAAAAGAAAAAAAAACCAAGGCAAGCAGGGCTTTATTTTATTTATTTTATTATTGCCATCCCTGCCTTTCCCCCTCAGGATACCTGAAGCTGTGGCAGCTCAGCAAGCCCCAGCTCTCGGGCTACGACGCCGTTTTTGTGGACGAGGCCCAGGATTGCACTCCGGGTGAGCGCAGCTTCGGCATTCCCGGAGCCGGGGGGATCTTCCCCGTGCTCCGGGGGCGTGCGAGGGCCGGCGCGGTTGGACTGAAGCCGGGTGTGCCGTTGGGCCCCGAGCCCTGGCTCGCTCGGGCTGGGGCTGCTCCGTAACGCTGCCGGTACTTCCCCGCAGCCATCGTGGACGTGGTGCTGTCCCAGACCTGCGGGATCATCCTGGTGGGAGACCCTCACCAGCAGATCTACACCTTCCGGGGCGCGGTGAACACCCTGCACGCCGTGCCCCACACCCACGTCTACTACCTGACCCAGGTAGGGGCCGTCCTGCCGGGGATGCGTCCCCCGTCCGGGGGGAAACGCCCCGCGGCCTTGTGCGGGAGGCGTCCAGAAGCAAACGCCCCGAGGAGCCGAACAGCTCTCGCCAAACTGTTCCTGGAAGTCCTGGTCGTTCCCAAACTGCTCCCTGGAGATCCTGGTTGTTCCCAAACCCCACCAAACTGTTCCCTGGAAATCCTGGTCGTTCCCAAACCCCACCAAGCTGTTTCTAGAAATCCTGGTCATTCCCAAACAATTCCCACCAAACTGTTCCTGGAAATCCTGGTTGTTCCCAAACTATTCCTGCCAAATTGTTTCTAGAAACCCTGGTCATTCTCAAACCCCACCAAGCTATTCCTAGAAATCCTGGTTGTTCCCAAACAATTCCCACCAAACTGTTCCTGGAAATCCTGGTTGTTCCCAAACTATTCCTGCCAAATTGTTTCTAGAAACCCTGGTCATTCTCAAACCCCACCAAGCTATTCCTAGAAATCCTGGTTGTTCCCAAACAATTCCCACCAAACTGTTCCTGGAAATCCTGGTCGTTCCCAAACAGTTCCCACCAAACTGTTCCTGGATATCATGGTTGTTCTTGAACCCAATTCCCACCAAACTATTCCTAGAAATCCTGGTTGTTCGCAAATAATTCCCACCAAACTATTCCTAGAAACCCTGGTTGTTCCCAAACCCAAGTCCTGCAATTCCCACCCACCTCCTGGACAACTTGTCTCTTGGAAAAACACCCAAATCCCCCCAAACTATGTAGGTTTAGGAATGGCCAGGATTTCTAGGAATAGTCGGGGGGGAGGGGCAGGGTTGGGTGTTTTTCCAGGAGAAAAGTGTTCCAGAAGGTTGTTGGGAATTTTATCATGTGGTTTTAGGAATGACCATTTTTTTCTAGGAATAGCTTGGTGGGAATTGTAATAAATTGGGTTTAAGGATTGACCAGAATTTCAAGGAATGCTTTGATGGGAATTGTATCATTTGGGTTTAGGAATGACCAGGATTTCTAGGAATAGATTTGGGGGGGGTTGGGTGTTTTTCCAGGAGAAAAGTTTTCCAGAAGGTGGGGGGGAATTCTGTAATTCCGTACACAGCGATACTTTTACGGGTCCTAACAAATTCCTCGTCTTCTCCTGCCCTTTCCCTGGGCTTTTCCACGCAGAGTTTCCGATTTGGTCCCGAAATTGCTTATGTTGGAGCAACGATCCTGGATGTTTGCAAAGGGATCCGGAATAAGACGCTGGTGGGTGGGAACCAAAAGGGTGAGTTGTGCCGGTGCCTCTCTCAGCTCAGGGACATCAGTCGGGCTTAATTAAGTAATTAATCCATTTTATTAATTAATAATTAATCAATTTCATTAACGAACAGCAATATAAATAATAGATATCAATACCAGGCTTAATAAATTAAAGTGATAAAATTCGATTATAAAACGTAAATTCGAGTTTACGCTTCAAGTTCAAGGTTTAAAAAGTTAATTGAATTTGTAAAATTCAATTAGGAGTAAGTATTTGTAATAAATAACATATAACAAAGTGTCTGATAATTCATAATCGATTAAATTAATTACATTTCGTTTCAAAGTGAAATTTGAAATGACATTTGTTTAGCATAGTTAATAATGATACATAGTTATTGCATATAAAATATTATTATGTGGTTATATATAAATGATTGCTATAATTAGTTAATAATTTTATTTATAAAAACAAATTAATTATGTTAATACTATTAATAGTTAAATTAATAGATTTTATTTTAATACATTTTATTTTCTTTGAATTCTATTTTCTTTAAATTTTATCATATTTAAATTATGTTTTATTTACACTTTTATTTTCTTTAGATTCTATCTTATTTAAATTCTATTTTATTTACATTTTATTTTATTGAAATTATTTTTATTTACATTTTATTTATATTTTACCTTATTGAAATTCTATTTTATTGAAATTCTATTTTATTGAAAGTCTATTTTATTGAAATTCTATCTTATTTAAATTATGTTTTATTTACGGTTTGTTTTATTTACATTTTATCTTATATAAATTTTATTTCATTCTATTTCCATTTTCTTAATGAAATTCAGAATTTAACATGAAAAAGTCGATTAAATGTATCAAGACAACATAATTAAATGCATATTAAATACACTAATTAATACAGAAAAATAACACCTTTCGTATACAAAAACGTGTTAAATACATTCAAAAATCTATAAATCGATTAAATTTATCAAATCAAGGGGAAATATTCTCCATAATGGCGAAATAACTAAATAAACAATACTGATGTGTGGAGTTACCCGGCTCCAGCCCCCTGATTCCCTGGAATATTTGGGAACGTGTCCGTGCAGGTGCCGTGAGGGGCTCCATGGAAGGGAAGATCACGGTCCTTTCCCGCAGCAATTCCAGCGTTTTTGACGACGCCGTAAAACTCACCGGCAGGGACAGGCCCATCCCAATCCACGTCATCGGGGTAAGGTGGCAACGGCCCGGGCGAATTCCCGCGGCTGGGATTGGTATTCCGGCGGAAAGCGGGAGTCTGGTGTGGCTGAGGAGTGGTTTTGGAGCCGTTATCCTCAAAATCCGGGCGGGCCAAATCCCATTTTTGGGCTGATTTATCCCGTTTTTAGCCGGCTTAGAGGGGATGGGGCAGGAAAAGAGTGATGGAGCAAGTTGGCTGGAAGAAGAGCCGGAGGTGTTCTGCTGCCTTTGGAATTAAAAATCAGCTGGAACTGAGTGTAAAAACAGGGAAAGAATAAACAGTTTCCATGTTTTCTTGGGAGACAATGAAGCTGGAAGCGACCTTGGGATGTGCCGGGATCATCACAGATTCCCAGCCCTGTGGTGCTTTGATCCCTGGCTCAATCCACCCAGGAAATCCAGGGAAAACTGGGGCCTTTTTGAGGGAGGGAAACCGGGATTTTCAGCAGTGCTGGACATCAGCCCCTTGAGGGAGCAACAGCTCCTGGGTTTTCATTCCCAAAAAAGTGGAGCTGGAGGAGAACGTGCGCGTCCACATCCGCAGGAATCCCTGGGCTAGAATTCCAGGAGGGTTTTAATCCGGCTCCGCATTCCAAAGCCTCGGGAATCACTGGGCTTCGAGCTCTGAATCACCGATAAAAATCTCACCGAAAAAGGAAAAAAAATCTCATTGAATTTGGGAATTTTGCAGGAAGTGGAGGAGCTCAAAGCCCGGGAATTGTTGGAGCTGATCTTCGGAATTTTTAGGCCGATATTCCGAATTTTTAACCTGATTTTTTTTCCATCAGAAAGCTGCAAATTAAAATGAAATAAGCCTTCGAAGCGGTGGCTGCCCAGCACCAAAAATTTGCAGTCTGGAATAAATTAGTTATCTATCTTAATAAAGAAAGAAAGAAATTTATCTTCATTACCTAAATAAATAATTAATTTATCCTGATTTTCTTCGGAGGGAACAAACCAAAGAGAATTTGGAAACGAGATGGGGGCAGGGGGGGAAATACTTTTTGGAAGTAAAAAATGCCCTCAAAAAAAATGAGCTTTTCGGGTGAATTTACGTTGAAACTGAGATTTATTTCTCTTCCCCTTCTTTATTTTCCCTGATAACGAACCCGGAGACTGGGACAGCGCTTTGATTTTGGGATGTTAAACTCCATTTTTGGTTGTTTTAGGGCTTGGCTCGGTTTGGCCTGAGCAGGATTTATGATATTTGGAAGCTCAGTCAACCTGCAGAAATCAGGGAAAAATGTGAGTATTGTCCCTGCCCTTTTTCGGTGGCTCCTTTTACATTTCCTCATTAAATTCTCGGCGGAAAAAAAAAATGATTTCTTTTTTTAATTGATATCTGAGCTATTTTTGGCAGCTTTCTTCATTTTTTAATACCAGGAGTGCCAAAATTTTGGGGCTCCGTGTCTTGGATCCCTCCCCAGATTCCCACTTACCTGGAGTGTAAGATCCCGGTAAACCCCGAGGTTTGGGATGTTTTTCCCCTATTTTTCCCGATTTTTAGATCATTTTTATTTTGCCTTAAGCCTTCCCCTGTTTTCTTTTGGTTTTTAAATCCTGCTTTCTTTTCCCTGGGGGGTAAAATTTAGGATAAAAATTGCCTCCTTTTGATGCCTTTTGGCGGCAGGAATCGGATGTTTTTCAAGGAAAATAAAGGATTTATTAATTGATTTTAGGGATGTTGATCCTGGGGTTTTGGGAGGTGATAACAAGCGGGATTTATGCAGGATGGAAGAGGAATTTATGCCCTGAAGTCATTCTAAAGCCTTTAATTAAATTAAAATTATTATTATTATTATATTCATATTAATAGTAGTGATTATATATTTATATATAATTAATCTATTCATGTCTAATTATTATATAATACATTAATATATGATTCTTATATATTATGTATTTGTATTATTAATCTAGTAATGTATAATTAATGTATAATGTATAATGTAAAATAATTTTATATAAGATAGAAAATGTACATTTATTATTTAGAGTTATCATTAGAAATATTACTATTTATTCCTATATCTTGATATTTAACATATTAAAATATTGTTATATATTAAAATAATATATATTATTGATAATACAACTAAAACGAATAATAGATTATTAAAGTTTAATTAAAATAAAATGAACTCATATAAATAATATACTCTTTATATTACATTACATTTATTTTGTAATACATAATATTTTGATACATAATATACACATGTATAATAAAAACATTGTTATAATTATAGTATTATATTATTATATAATATCGCACATAGTATATAATATCATTTATTGTAGTGTAATTTATTAATATATAATAATACAATATATTAATTACATTATTACATTTGTTATACTTATTATAATTAAATTTTAATCATAATTAAATTTTATCTTTATAATTATAGCATAATATACTATAATATAATATAAATAAAATAAACTCCTGTCACCTTTCCTCCCAGCCAACCTTGTGATAAACGACTCCTTTATCAAAAAATGGGCAGACACTCAGGGATTCTTTGGATTAAAGGAATATGCAGAGCACGTGGATGACAGAGACCTGGAGGTGAAGATTTCCATAGTGGAGAAATACAGGGAGCGGATCCCGGAGCTGGTGCAGAAGATCGAGAGGTCCCACGTGTCCCAGGAATCCCTGGCAGGTAAATCCAGGTTGTGTCTGGGATAAAGGGGCAAATCCAGGTCTTCTTTCAGTCCTGAATCCAACTGGTCCTGAGAAAAGGCTGAGTTCGGATCGAGTTGGACTTTTTGGGAGAAGGGGGATTGAACAGGAGCTTTTGGGACTGGATCCCTCTGCTCTGGAGCCAGGCTGGGAGAGCTGGGAATGTTCATCCTGGAGAAGGGAAGGCTCCAGGGAGACCTGAGAGCTCCTTGCAGGGCCTAAAGGGGCTCCAGGAGAGCTGGAGAGGGACTGGGGACAAGGGAGGGAGGGACAGGACACAGGGAATGGCTTCCCAGTGCCAGAGGGCAGGGAGAGATGGGATATCAGGCAGGAATTGCTGGCTAGGAGGGTGGGGAGAGGCTGGAATGGATTTTCCAGAGAAGCTGTGGCTGTCCCTGGATCCCTGGGAGTGTCCAAGGCCAGGCTGGAGCAACCTGGGACAGTGGGAGGTGTCCCTGGGGTTGGGACTGGATGGGCTTTCAGGTCCCTTCAACCCAAACCATTCCATGGTTTTATGATTCCATGGATATTTCAGTTGCCCTGACTGAAATGTGGGGAGTGGACGAAGCGATCGGGTAGAAAATTCCTCAAATAAAGAACATTCCCATTTGGAAGTCGGGGCTGGCAAGTTCCTCCAGCCCTCAGGATTCCCGACAGAGGAGCCTCTGGTTTGTGTCTGGGGAGAAATTAAATTAAAGCAGAATGAAATGAAATTAAAAACCCGCCATTTTTGTTGCCAAGACTGATCTTTTTTCCTCCTTTCCTCCCCGTTCCCACGTGTGCTGGATCCAGATTATGTCATAGGGACCGTCCACCAAGCCAAAGGCCTGGAATTCGACACGGTGCTGGTTGCAGATGATTTTGTGAAGGCCCCGTGTGGGAGCGGCACTTCCCAGAGGAGAACCAACCTTGCCATTGGTATGGGAACAGCTCCCTGTGGTGCCCAGGCTGGGCTGGGAGCGGGAAAGTAAAGTGTCCCGGGAAGGGAAGGGTCTGGAGAACTCCTGAGGGAGCTGGGGGGGCTCAGCCTGGAGAAAAGGAGGCTCAGGGGGGACCTTGTGGCTCTGCAAGTCCCTGACAGGAGGGGGGAGCCGGGGGGGGTCGGGCTCTGCTCCGGGGAACAAGGGACAGGACAAGGGGAAACGGCCTCCAGCTGTGCCAGGGGAGGCTCAGGTTGGATATTGGGGAAATTCCTTCCTGGAAAGGGCTGTCCAGCCCTGGCGCAGTGGTGGAATCCCCATCCCTGGAGGGATTTCAAATCCCTGTGGATGTGGCACTTGGGGGCGTGGGGCAGTGGTGGCCCTGGCAGAGCTGGGGGAATCAATGGTCTTAAAGGTCCTTTCCAACCTTTAGGACTCTCTGATTCCATGAATATTCCTGCAACTGTAGACGCGTAGCAACGGAGAAAGAGCAACTCCAGGCTTGGCGAAGCCGCTCCTTTTCTTAGGTTCCTGGTTTTTGGAGGAGCTGGGCTCTCTCCAGGGAGCAGAGGGAATCCAGGCCCTGGGAAATGCCCCCAGGGCCAAGTCTGTCCTCCACAGGCCGGAAAACACAGAGCTGGGAGTGGCTCCTCCGGCGTGTGCCGCCCTGCCTGCGCCTGGAGGGGGGATTGTGGAACGAGGCAGGAGCTTGGATGGTGCCAGGACCTGCACAGCAAACAGGGACTGCACATTCCCGCTTTCCCGGAGAAACATTGGAATGGTTTGGGTGGGAGGGACATTAAAGCCCATCCCACCTTCTGCCATGGGCACGGAACCTCCCACGATGCCAGGTTGCTCCAAGCCTTGTCCAACCTGGACGAAGCGTTGGAAGGAGGACAGAGCTGTTCATCCTTGCTGCCTAAATCCATGGATCCTCTCTGCTCCATGCTAGGCATGATCCCAGAGGATGAGTGGAACCTGCTCTACGTGGCCGTGACACGGGCTAAGAAGTGCCTCCTGCTGTCCAAATCCCTGGAACACCTTCTAACCTTGGCTGGGGTAAGTGAAACCTTTTCAAGGCAGGAAAACCCCTTCAGTGGGGTTATTTAGGGTTACCTGCACCTAAGGATTACCCTGAGATTCCCCCTGATCCCGAGTTTCAGGTGGATTTGTGCTGGCAAGAGCTGAGGCCACGTTTTTCCTGCATTTTGCTGCCCCATACTGTGATTCCAGCAGGAAAACACAAGATTGCAGCAGTTTTTTCCCCACAGTTCTTGCATTTGGGTGTTGTGTTCCACAGATCCTGAGTCCTTCCCTCCGAGATTCCCTCTTCCCTGTCTGCAGGGCTGCCAGCTCTTCCCTCATTTCCTTCCTCCTTTCCCGTGGGCTTTTCCTCGACTTTTTTTTTCTACCGCCAGGAATTTGGGATTTTGTTTCTTTTCGAAACGAGTTACAAGTCATTTCCAAAGGGGTTAAAAAAAAAAAATAACGGAGGCAACCTCTTCCAGCATCTCAGCTCCCTCCGAGGGGTGTCATTCCCTTTGTTCCTTGTTTTTCAGGAGCGTTTCCTTCGGGTGGAGCTGATGAGCGAGGCCGCCAAGGACGGAGCATGCCGCACCTGCTGCGCGTCAGGATGCGCAAACGTGTTGGATCCCAGCTCCAGGCTGGTCGTGAGGAAGCTCCCACTGACTCACGTACGTCTTTTCCCTGGGATTTTTGGGATTGGGAGCCTCCTGTTCCGCGCAGGGATCTCACCCCCACGGCTCCCTGTCCTCGTGTCTTCCCAGGGGGATTCCGGGTGGTGTTGCACTTCCCACAGATCTGTTTAGTTCCTGAGCATCTCATCTGAGACTTTTTGTGGTCTCAGGTGGAGCCAGTTTTGGGGTTTTGTTGTGGCAGATCCCACACCCCGAGCCTTGGAGCCTCTGCTGAATCCATGGAGCGTCCCTCTGGGATTGGCAGAGCACCCCGAGCCCCAGGGACGATCTGATTTTGGGGTCCAGGTTTGCCTTTGATCCCACCCTCTGGCTCTGGGCTGGAGCCTCGTCCAGAGGGTGCCATGAAGGCCAAGCTCTGGAGTGACCGCGTGGAAAATCTGGGAAGCTCCATGTCCAGGGCAAGGGACAAGAGATGACTCTGATCCATCCACAGGGACACAAGGGCGGGACAAGAGGGAATGGCCTCAGTCTGTGCCGGCAGAGGTTTAGGTGGGATACTGGGGAAAATTCCTGCATGGAAAGGGTTGTCCAGTGGTGGATTGCCCGTCCCTAGAGGGATTTAACAGCCATGTGGATGTGGCATGTGGAGACATGGATACATGGTGGCCTTGGAAGTGCTGGGGAGTGTTGGACTTGGTCTTAAAGAGATCTTTCCAACCTAAATGATTCCATAACTCCAGAAGGGGTTTCCATGCTTTGGGCACATCACCGTTCCCGTCCCTGGGTGCGAGGGGCTTGTGGCCAAGGTTGGAAGCAGAGCTGGTGTTCCTGCAGCTCCCTCTTCCCTGAAATTCCTGTCTTCCTCTCTCACAGAGCAACGGCAGCCACGATCCCGGGGGTTTCCTGTGCCAGGCTTGCACCCGGACGCACTTCGGCTCCCTGGCTCCACTCACCTCCTTCCCAGCGCTCCAGGAACAGCCCTTCCAGCTCTAGGGAAGCCCTTCCAGCTTCCCAAAGCCTGTTGACACATCCCAGCTCAGGAATCAGGTGGATATTAGACCGAGATTTGGGTGGTTGTTGGAATGGGATCCCAGCCCGGCTCCAGAAGAACTCCCTGGGAGACCTTCCTTGCAGCCTTCCAGGAGCTGGGAACTACAATATTCCAAAGAATATGCACTTTAAGAACTGGATCAGCGTTAATTTCGGAGCATTATCCCTGTTAGCTCTGTCACAGCGACCAAACTTCCCTGGATATCTCTCCCTCCTACCTGACGTCACCCCTCGGTGAAATCCCCACTGGAAGAAGAGGAAATGAGACCCTGGAAAGCTCCCAAAGGAACAGTCTGTTTCTGGGAAATAGACTTTTCCTGGCCAGCAATGGGAGGAAATCATTAATCCCTCCCAGGGAACGAATTCCCCTTCCTTGCAGCCAAGGGCTTTCCCAGGCTGCTTCCCTTTTCCCGGGACCAAACCACAAGGGAAGAACTGCTTTGGTTCTCGCTGAGAGACAAACTGTGGAGAGAGCTTTTAATCCCAAAATTCAATTTATAACCAAAAACAAAAGCCTTAAAACTTCCTTTTTTCTTCCTCCTCCTCGAGAAGTGCCTTGGCTGCGTTTAATTCCAGCCCTTGGAAATCCTGGTGGGTTGTGCTCCGCTGTGCCACAATTCCAGAGCCTGTGTGCCATGGAAGAGCAAAACTGAAAGTGGTTTTGGAAGGGATCTGCCCTTGGATCCAGGCCTGGAGCCCGGAGCTGGAGGAGGCTCATGCATCCTGTTATTCCCACAGTCCCGGGAGCTGCTGGAAGGGCTGGCTCCAGAAGCACGTTCCCTGCTCCGCTCACCCTGGGGGCAGGAATTCCCGCTTGGATTAGGATGTGAAAGCCCAGCACCGACTTCGGAGCAGGAGCCTCCAGTGCTCCCTCCCAGCAGTTTTCCGGCCATCCCATGGGAGAGAGGCACTTCCATGTCTGGAGGACTTGGAATGTCACACATCCATGGTGCCGATTCCCTCCCCACAAACAGGAGGATGAGACGTAGCAGCCAGGAAAGAACTTGGAATTCCAGCTCTTGCTTTCCAACCTTTTGCCGTCCAGCTGCCCCTTTTCCAGGATGGGAATTCCGGTGCCTGACGAGCCCTTGGTGCTGCAGAGATGGATTTCATCCCAATCCAATCCTTCCCAATCCTGGCTGAGACCCCCAATCACTTAAACAATCAACTGCTCTGTGTAATTTTATATAAAATATATATATTTATACATAAAAAAGGCACCAGAGCTGCCTGTCCTGAAATAAAGGAAAACAAGTGGATAAAAACTACCGACGGCTGAAGGAAAACCACACCAAGGGAAATATTTTCCTTGGAATATTTCCTAAGTTTGGTCTGTGAGAAGTGAATGTAGTGAATTTGCTCCAGGTTGGGATCCCTGGGAGCAGCCAGAGCCAGGGGGGATCAGGAATCCGGAGCCTGGATCGGTGCTGGAAGTGCTTCCAAAGGATCCCGGAGCTGTGTCCGAGGGCGGAACCCTTGGCTGGAAAAGAGCAGGAAAGGGGTGAGGAGTGGAGGAACCTTTGGATGGGTCCCTCTCCGCCTAATTCCTGGGATCTGGGGGAATTCAGAGGCAGAGCCGCTCCAGGGATGGGGTTGGTGTCCAGTTGGGCAACTCTGGATGTGCTGTTGGATAGGGAATGAGCACTGCTTGGAGCAGGGAAGCTTAGCTTCATCCCAAACACCCAAATCCCGGCATCCCCAATGCCCACATCCCAAACACCTAATTCAGGCATCCCTAATACCCAAATCTCAGTATCCCAAACACCCAAATCCATCATCCCAAACAACCAAATCCAACATCCCAAACACCCAATCCCAGCATTCCAGAGACACAAATCCCGGCATCCCAAACACTCAAATTGCAGCTCCCAAGCACAAAATCCCAGCATCCCAAACACCCAAACCCAACATCCCAAACACCCCAATCCCAGCATTCCAAGCACCCAAATCCTGGCATCCCAAACACTCAAATCCCAAACACCCAAATCCCAGCTCACAAGCACAAAATCCTGGCACCCCAAAGCCCATTATCCCAAATACCCCAATCCTGGCATTCCAGATACCCAAATCCCGATATCCCCAACACCCAAATTCCAACATTCCAAGCACCCAAATCCCAGCATCCCCCCCTCTCCCCTGGGACACAGACCCCCCCCATCCCACTCCCTGCCACCCCTCAGCATCCACAGGGGCAATTCCTCCAAATCCTTGTCCCTGATCCCGGAAACCCCCTCTCCTGTGGGACCTGGAGCCGTGTCATCCATGGGAATCACTGGTTCAGGCTGGGAAGAGCAGCCACGCCACCCTTGGGATGAGGCTGCTCCGCGTGGAGACCAGGATCGTGGCACCACTCAGGGAGTTTCCCGTCTGTGGGCGCTCATCCCGTGGGAACGTTCCCAGGGGGTGCCAGCTCCTCATTCCCAGGGGCTGGAGCCACCATGGGAATGTCCCTCGGCGTCACGCTGTAGCCCTGCCCCGCGCGCCTGTGGAAGGGAAGCGGAGCATCACTGGAATTCCAAGGCCTTTCCTTGGCTCTCAGGGAAGCACAGAGGCCGAGGAAAACTTGTCCCTGGGGTGGGAAGACCTCCTGGGGTTGGGAATACTTACATTTTCCTCCTCCAGCAGCAGCAGGAGGCCACGATTCCGGTGACCAGGAACACTGGGAACGCTGTGGAAAAGACATGGATGAGGGCACAACCCAGCTCCAAACAAAACAGCTCCACAAAGAGCCAAAAAAACCTCGGACACAGTCCCAGAGTGCCCTCCCCAGCCTGGCAGGGATAAAACTTGGAATTCTCCTTTCCAGGAAGAAATTTGGGTGCTGCCTCCTTCCCACCTCGGTGACATTCCCATGGAATAAAGCTCCCACAGCCCCGAGGGCTTTGAGGCTTAAAAACTATGGAAAATAAGCCCCTGCTTCCCAAAATAAGATCATCTTACCAATGGAATAGGCCAAGGTCTGGGTGAAAGCTGGAAAAGAAGGGAGAAAGGGAGATTTTTTTTTTAGCTGGAAAAGTTGGAATAGTGGGAAGAGTATCACTAAGAAGTTTGGGGGAGAAGGAAAGAAATCCACTGGGAAAGAAAAAAGAGCTTTTGCTGGATGAAATTATCCCCGGGGGCGGGTTATATTCCCACAGGAAGCATCCCAACCTGTGGCATTGTCCGAGGGGGCATTGGGCAGTGGGGTTGTCCCCTCTCCTAGCGTGGATGTCTCCGGTGGTGTCCCGTCAGCTCCGGGCTTTCCTTCCGGAGGAGGGCTGGAAGTGGGGCTGGTGGTTCCTGCAGGGGAAAAGGGTGGAAAATTCCATGTAAAATTCCATTCCCTTTCTGATTCCAAAAGCAAAGAGGCGGCTTTTGTGGCGCCAACACAGCGCCGCAAATTCCAGCAGCTCCCGAAGCGGTGTCATTTCGTGGGGTTTAGCTGATTTGGCAATATTTTGCCTCCCACGCCGCGGGGGTGGGAAATCCCGGGGTGTGGCCTCCCAGAAATCCCTAAAAATTTTTGATTTCCCCCCACATTGCTCACCCTTCCGGGTGGTGCTCTCCCAGCGCGGCTCCGTCGGGATCGGGGGTTGCGGAGGAGAAGCCGGGTCTCCTGCGGGAACACACGGCGTGGAGACACCGCCGGAAAAAAACAGGGAATAAACCCTCCAAACCCGGAAAACGGGCACCGTTCAATGTGAGGGAGCCGGGGGGTCGCTCCACAGAAATATCCATCACTTATCCAAACTTTTAACTCTTTTTAGCCAACAGAGGAATGAGTGTTAATTGGTCCATCAGTTCATTATTTAATATTCCGTCCTCTGTTGGTTATTAATTCTTGCTCTAATTAATTCTAATTAATTAATTCCAATTAACCCCCATTTTCAGCCCTTTTATCATCTTTTTTTTCTCCCCAGGTGGATCTTTTTTCCATCCTTTTTTTTTCCCCCAGCTCCAGGAGCACCAAAATCCAGCAAGCCCTAAGCTTTGAATTCGCTTTCCTGACCCCGGAGCGTGTCCGTCATCCATTGTTTATTCCAGGGATTAAACCTCCTCCCAAAATGCTGAACAGGGAACACAACATCTCTCCTGTCCCCCCCATCCCTCGGCAGTGGGATTCCCACGCCTTAATTCCCGTGAGGAGCTCACGGATGCACTGGAGCGTGGGGTCGGTCCAGTCGGGCCGGGCGGATCCGTCCCGGAGGATGCACTGGATGAGGTTGGAAGTCCCGGCTTTCCGCTTGTATCCCGGGTTGCAGGAATAGCGCAGGAGGGAGTGGAGCCCCGTGTTGTTCCCCACCTCGATGTGGGCGTTGGCCACGGCCTTGGGGCGGCTGCATCGCACTGGAGAGGGATAAAAAAACCCTTGGAATCACAACTGGGACACCAGGAAACCGCAGGGAACATCCCTGGAAGTGTCCGAGGCCAGGCTGGAGCAGCCTGGGATAGCGGAAGGTGTCCCTGCCCTGGCTGGAGCTGGATGGGCTTTATGGTCCCTTCCCACCCAAACCATGCCATGATTCCATGAAATCCTGGCTACAGGGTGCATATAGGGATTGGATGCTGCCCTGGAGCTGGGAGAGCCTCATCCAGCCTCCGGAAATAATCTGGGATGGCTGTGTCTGTACACAGGAATTAGAAAGGGAAAACTATCCCTGGCATCCTTGTGGTCACCTGGAGCAGCTCCTCCAAGGATTGGGAAAGGGAAAACTTGATTTCCAGCATCTCTGTGGTCACTTGGAGCAGCTCCTCCTGGAGATGGGAAAGGGAAAACTATTTCCAGCATCTCTGTGGTCACTTGGAGCAGCTTCAGGGAATGGAGAAAGGGAAAATTCGATTTTTGGAATCTTTTTGATCACTTGGAGCAGCTCTTCCAGGGAATAGGAAAGGGAAAACTATTTCCAGCATGTTTGTGGTCACTAGGAGCAGCTCTTCCAGGGAATGGGAAAGGGAAAACTCCATTTCCAGCATCCTTGTGGTCACTTGGAGCAGCTTCTCCACCCACCAAAGACTGTTTGTGGAATTCCATCGCCTTTCAGTCATTCCATCCCCGTTTCAGACCATTCCAGGACAGCAGCCCCGGCTCCATCCGGCCACCAGCTGCTGCATTTCACCGCCCCCTTCTTCCTCCCTTCATTTTCCAGCTGGACATGAAAAATTCCAGACGCTGCATGAGTCCTCCAGCCGGTTCCCAGGGTTTTCCCCCCCCACTCTGGATGCTGCAGCTGGAATCCAGCCTCCCGGGATTAGGAGTTCTGGCTTTGCTTTTCCCCGTGGGCCTTGGCTTCAGGCCCATTTCCCAACAGGCTCCTAAAGTCTCATTCCTTTCCTGGTGCAAGGGAGGAAGTTTCCTGGTTGCTCCAAGGTGATGCTGGCACATATTCCCTGCTGGAATGGCTCATCCGTGACCCTGGCTGCTGGAAGCACCTGTATCCCGATGGGAGAGGTGATGATCCAGTGCTGGGATAGGGAAAGGTACAGTGGGGATAACACAAAACAGGGCCAGGATGGAGGGGTCACAGCTGGGATGGGGACATGGACGGGTGGGATGGGGTGATGGATGTCTGGGATATAGTGATGGATCGCTGGGGTGGAGTGAGGGATGACTGGGATGTGATGGATTGCTGGGATGGGGTGATGGCTGGGCGGGATGGAGAGATGGATGACTGGGATATGGTGATGGATGTCTGGGATGGAGCCATGGATGGCCAGGATAAAGCAATGGATGTCTGGGATAAAGCAATGGATGGCTGGGATGGAGTGATGGAGGTCCGGGATGTGACGCACAGATGGGATGGAGCAGTGCAGGGCTGGGATGGGAAGCAGGGAAAGGATGGAATGATGCGTGGCCGGGATGTGATGCGCAGCAGGGATGAGCTGATCTCTGTCATGGATGGAGCGACACCCGGCTGGGATGGAGCAGTGTCCAGCCAGGAGGGGTGGGATCAAGGTGGGATGGGGATGGAAGCACAGCGGGAATGGGAGCACAATGGGGCTGGAAGCACAGTAGGGATGGAAACACTGTGAGGATGGAAACAGGATGAGGATGGAAGCACAGTTTGGGATGGGAACACAGTAGGGATGGAAACACAGGGATGGGAGCACAGTAGAGACAGGAGCATGACGGAGATGGAAGCAAAGTGGGAATGGGAGCACAGTGGGGATGAGAGCGTGATGGGAGTGGAAATGCAGTGGGGATGGAGGCACAGTGGGAATGGGAACATCATGGGAAAGGGGCAGTGGGGACAGGAGCACAACGTGCTGAAACTCCCAGAGGCAAAACCCCTCATCCTAAAAATCACCTGCCCCAATTCATGTGTCCCCAGAACATCCCAGGGGGAATCTGCTCCGCTGGGGAGGATCCCTGGCATTGGAACATCCCCAAGTGCCTGGAGGGAATTCCTGGAAACAGCAACTCCTTGAAGCAGAATCCAAGGAAATGGGGCTGTTTCACAACCCCCCGTAAATCCCCAGACCTGAGGCTGTGCCATGAACGAGTGAAAAGCTCTTCCAGTGCCAACTCCTGCAGGAAACCCAGCCAGAGGCATCCAAAACATCCCGGAAAAGCAGAGACCTGTAAGTCCTGTTTGTGCCTCCCAGTCCCCCCAAAGCACTTTTTTTTTTGTTCCCTGGTTGATTTGACTGGAAAATAATCTCCTCTTCCCAAAAATTCCCGGTCCTTTGATGACAAGACCCCGACATCGCTGCCCTCCAGGATGCTGATCCGGCATCCCGTGCCGTGGATTGTTGGATGAGGCAAAGTGCCAAGTGGAAAAAGGGGAGGAAATATTTGGGGAATCCCGTTTCCGGCCCTGGAGTTGCATGGTCTGGATGTGGACTTTGATCCCTTGGCAGGGAGTTGGGATTTCCCATGGATATGTCAGCCCAAGTGCCCAAGGATTCATCCCAGTCCTTGGCCAATGTCCCAAATGAGCCACAGTGCCCGGTGCCAGCCTTTCCAGGAAAGTACCTCCAGCTGCCTTATTTCCGTCTGAATTCCCTGCATCCTGCTGGGATTAAATGTCCAGGTTGAAAGTGCTCGATATTCCTGGGTTTTGTGTTTGCGGGGATGAAGCTCGTGTTTTTACTTGGCGCTTTTTTTGTCCTTTTCTGCCAGTGATCCCAAATGAGGAGGAGCTAATTCCAGCAAAACCCTGGGAACAAGGCCGGGATGTCCCAGACGTTGAGGTGCTGCCCTGTGATGTCATTCCACATGTCCACCTCCAGCCAGCCACAAGACACCAGAGCATCCGCACTGGGAAAACCTCCTTGGAAAACTTGCCACCAAAAGGGTTTATTTGGTTGGGAAACGGTAAGCCAAAAAAAGCTGGGAAAAGAGGAATTTCGGAGGTCTGGACCCAAGACTGGAGAGTTCAGGAGAAACACCAAAATCGTGGAAAGAAATACAACTTTTCCATGTTTTAACTGAAAAATGTTTACAATATTTTTGGAAATATTTTTGGAAATCAGGAGAGGGCAGGAGTGTGGGATGCAGCAGCACACCCCAAATTATCTAGCACCTGAACTAAAAGCCATAAACACCAAATTTCTGTTCTCTAACACCCCATAAAACCACATTTTCTGCCCCAAGAGGGTCCCCGTTGCATCACCACTGCCTGGAATGTTGTCCCAAGGTCTGGGATTGGGGGTCAGGGGACATTGGCTTCAGGGAAGGCTATTTTTAGTTGCTATTCCCAGCACTGGCGGCTCTTCCATCTTATTTTTGTCCCTGAGGATATTCCACAGCCCTCGACGCTCCCGTCATCCCGTTATAAATAGGGATAAATTCATTTTCCAGGGCTTTAGCAGCAGGTGGGAGTCTGAAGAAGAGGCAGCACTGAACTGTCCCGAAGCTCTGTGCTCCCTTCCAGCTGTATTTCCACACAAATCCTTGCCACTTCCCTCATTTTTAGTTGGTTTAATGTTTCATAACGGTGTCGGGTCTGCCAAAGACTCCCGGAGGTTCTTGGAATCGCTGCTCTGGGGTGGGATTTTTCCCAAAGCTGCTGTGTCCAGGGAAGGGAAGGGAGCTGGGGAAGGGTCTGGAGAACTCCTGAGGGAGCTGGGGGGCTCATCCTGGAGAAAAGGAGGCTCAGGGGGGACCTTGTGGCTCTGCAAGTCCCTGACAGGAGGGGGGAGCTGGGGGGGGTCGGGCTCTGCT
>VZRE01000007.1:0-62903 GCA_013396775.1 Cephalopterus ornatus | reverse complement strand
CTAGTTTAAAGCCTTCCTGATCAGCCCCGACAACTTGTGGGCTAGAGTTCTTTTGCCCTTGCTAAATAGATGAAGAAGCCCATCTGACTCTAGCAGGCTTGGTACCATAGGATTTGCCCAATGGTCAAAAAAAACCAGAACAAATGTTTACTCATCCTACACTCTTTCTTACATTTCTTAAGTTTTAACACTCCCGGTGTGAGAGCTATAAATGTCATCTGTATAAATGTTTCTATTAGGGTCTGAAGAATTATGAAGAAAAATCTTTCCTTGAGAGCAGTGACTGCTCAGAACATATAACGAATTTAAATATAAGCCTAAAGGTGTGCTAATGCTAGTTATTTGACTGAAATACGAATAAAAATTTAGGGGGTTATGAAAAGAAGGGAAAAGCTCAATGCTACAAAATATCAACAACATATCTTCCTTCTAAAATTTCTCTTGTCATCTAAGCCAATAACAAAGAAGTGTCTAAAGACAATGTCTTTTAACAATTCAGTTTCTAGGAAAAGTACAGTAACTTACATGTCCATAAGCCAAAAAATTCAGAGTAGGTTTTACCCTAACCAAAGTGTTAATGTAGCTCTGGCTTCGTAGAATGTTTGTTTATATGTAGGAAGTAATACTGTAGTGGATAGTAGTAGTTTTGGCCGTGTAAATGGCCATTAGGGAAATGATAAAAAATATTCCAAAAGCTAAACATTTTTAAATATGCTTCAGTTGCCATGCTGTTTTTATTACCTTTTTTTTCCCCCTGAAGTTTTTATTAAGCTTTTCTAGTCTCTGCCAAATCACTCAGCAATCTTTTTTCTTTTACACTCAGACAAGGATACCCCAAAATATCTCATGCTAAGACTATGTCTCTAAAAAACAAAAAAGGAAAAAAAATCCCCACCCCAAAAAAACAACAACAAAAACCCCCACAAACAAACAAAAAACCCCAAGCCACCAAAAAATACAAAAAAAAAAAAGACCCAAACAAACAAAACTAAAACAAAACGACAAAACACCTTTTGTTTATCTTCTACTCTTGTGTTTGAGTACAGATATACATGCAATGGGCTGTGACAGGAAAGACCAGATGTGTGTTATTACCTTGAATGGCACCGAACAGGGTCAGGAGCTTAATTCAGCTTGCCACACTTAAGCATCTAATGCCCTTTCAGGTGCTCTAGAGTACTCTACACAAGTTCCAGGAGCAGGTCTCAAGGGTCATGGTTCATGTCTCTAGCACATCTTCTCACCCACTGAGGATGTCTCAGATTCATAAGCATAAATATATAGGATAATTTTAGACAGCCTTTAAAAGTAACTGAAACACTACCAACAGCATGTTTACATTAGGGTGAAGTTGTTCTCTGGGCACAAAGCAATGACTTCAGTTAGTTAGGTACACCTGAGACATTCTGAAAAAGGTAAGAGAAAAATAAATAGCATATGCAATAAAGAAAAAACCTGGGATATTATATTGAGCAACAGATCAAAAGCAAAGCCTGAAAGTGTTTCTACTTCAGTGGTCATCCTGATACAGCAGCATATCAGAAGCCTCCTGAAGGCCTTTAAAAAGCTCCAAACTAAAATTATTACTGTCACAAAGCAGCAGGAGCAGAGCTGCTCCATGAGTGGGTAAGCCAGGGGCCAAGTGTAAGCTCAGCACAAGCAGTGCTCTCACACTTGGGCTCTGTACCTCAGTGCTTCAGCAAGGCCAGGTGGGTGACCAAAAGAAGTGGCATGCATCACCCAGTGATCCCCAGGCAGGGTAAAGTCAGATGCTGAAACAGGTCCAGAGTCAATCCAGGATCAAACTAGAATGCTCTGCCAAGAAGAACAGGAGATAAGAGTAGGAGTTTACCTACAGCATAGGTCCAACTATGAGACAGGTCTAGAGATAAGGCTATACCAACAACACAATAAAATCTCAACCAGTAAGTCAGGGCAGCAAGGACAAAAGGCCAAGAACAAGATTACCTGCAGTATGGCTCAGGGCCAGGCTGAAATGGAGCCCCTGGGCTCTCAGTTAGAGGTGTGGATGTGGCCCCAGGTGAAGCTGGTCAGGGCAATTAAGGTTTATTGCTGCCCTCAGGCCCTGAAAATTACAGAAATTGGGTCACCATAGAACTGAAGTAAAGGTCCTATTCTGTAATTAAAATTCGTTAGAAGAGAGGAAACAGCATTTCAGTTGTGGTGTCCCTTGGCAGGTGCTCTTGGGACTGGTTTCAACTGACATCTTTATTAGTGATCTGATGAGAAGAACAAGATTATACCACGACGTGGTGAAATCTCCAAGTCTGGCAATGATACTAAAACGTTTCAGCTAATAAAATGCTGAGTGAGTGGGCAAAAAGATGATGAGTGAGTTTCATTGTACAAAAACAAAAGGGGACACATAGAAGTAAAGGGCCACAGGGATTATTTGGGGGCTGTAACATCTCATTTATGAGAGTAGGCTGAGGTAGCTGTGCCAGTTTAGCTAGAAGAAAGCTGAGAGGGGGTCTTATCAATGCATATAGGTATCTGAAGCGAGGGTGTTCAAGAGGATGAAGCCAGGCTCTTCTCGATGCTACTGAGCAATAGACAAGAGGCAATGGGCAAAAACTGGAACACAGGAAGTTCCACCTGAATATTAGGAAGAACTTCCTTGCAACCCCTCCCAGTTTTGTGTCATCTGCAAACTTGCCTAGTATCCCTTCCAGTCCTGCATCCAATCTCTTATGGAGATGTTGAAGAGTACAGAGCCCAAGATGGAGCCCTGTGGAACCCCAATAGTGACAGGCCAACAGTCTGATGTTACCCCATTCCCTATTACCCTCTGTGCTCAACCCGTGAGGCAATTGCTCACCCACCACATGATGTGTTTATCCAGCTGTGTGCTGGACATTTTGTCCAGAAGGATCCTGTGAGAAGACAGTATCAAAAGCCTGAAGTCCAAAAAGATTACATCAACTGGCTTTCCTTGATCAATGGGGTGAGTAACCTTACCATAACAGGAAGTCAGATTTGATAAGCAGAACTTCCCTCTCATGAAGCTGTGCTGGCTGTGACCTATGACTGTCTTGTCTTTCAGGTGTTTTTCAATACCTCCAGAATAATCTTCTCCATAACTTTACAAGGCACTGAGCTAAGACTGACAGGCCTGTAGTTTCCAGGGTCCTCCTTCTTGCCTTTGAAAATCTGAATAACATTTGCCAGCTTCCGGTCACCTGGGACCTCTCCGGATTCCCAAGACAGCTCAAAAAGCATCAAGAAAGGTTTTGCAATGACCTCGCATGGTTCCCATCTAGGCTTCCCCTTGCTCCTGTTTTAAAAGGATATCGGCCTAGACAGGCCCTTGGTCTGAGTCAGCACAGCTGTTCCAAATTTAACCAGTGATCCTGACATATATTGACTGAATCAACAGAACATGCTAATATTAACTTTGTAATGAAATTTGTTGAAACCAGTCAATGGCTGGTTTGATTCTTTTGCACTAGTCAACTCAACCATTTGTGGACGTGAAGAGTTTAACATTTGGAAGCAACATGTGGAAGAGGATGTTCATGTACAAACTTCATTGACAGTATATCATCGAATAAAATTTGGTCACTTTTTGGAAGTAATGTAAGATAATTTTAAACATTCAATGGTTATTCTGTTCATTACTATTTTGATCCTCAAAGGATCACATTCCATGACTTGCTCATATATTGTTAATTTTAATAAATTTTGAATTGGCCATTTTTCATCTGAACATCTTCGTGCTTATTTAACATGCTAAATATATCATTTGGTAGCTGATTAAAATACATTCAAATAATATTTTTTTTAAATCACACGGTTAAATAGCTTGCAGATATCTCTACAATTCTGTGAGTTCACTTCAATCTTACATAAAGACCCACTACTTCAGACACTAGGTCTTGACAAAGTTTAAGATAGGAGAAGTGCTAAGTCAACATACAGTTGGAAAGCCAAAGCCTAGAGATACTACGTGACTTCTGTGAAGTTACTCAGGGAATAGCAGAGAAGCTAAATCAGTGTTACATCTCTTGGGTCCTGAACCACAACCACAGCCACAACATTTCTTTCCCTCTTCTCACCACTTCTATTTAAGACACAGCTTCCTATACTGATTTTCTGCAACTGCATTCCTAGGGAAACCCGAGGGAATCTATCTTTTTGGGCCTTCCTTCTGTGTGTAAATATGCTGGCAGATGGGTGGGCGAGTCACAGATGCCAAACCTCTGACTGGGTGAGGCTGAGCGCCAAACCACTCTCTACAGACAGGAATCAGAGCCAGCACATAGCCAGGAGCGTCCAGATGAGGATGTTAACAGAGAAATGTCTGTAGCAAGAGGCATGCATTTTGGCTCCTCCTCTGCCTTAAGACTCCATGATGACCCATCATGATAAACCAAACTTGGAACAAGGAAGAAACACCGGACACATATAAAAATGCAGTTTTATCCAAAATACTTCCTCTGAGGTCAATGCAATGTTTTCTTACTCTGAGCAATATTGCTCCCAACAATACAGATGTTGTTTGAATAATACAGATGCAGACTGAACAATTGCTCTTAACAATACAAGCCCTTACACTCTTCAGACAGAGAGGCTAGCAGAGTTAATGAAGCTGGAAAACTCTGCCATCTCAGATTAATTTCTTAGAAGTTAAATGAGGTGCCAAAAGAAACGTTCCCAGGAGCCATATTTCATACATTACCTCAGAACCCTTCTGTACAGGAGAGAAGAGGCTGAAAGCAATACCCTGAGATGCATCTAAGAAGGTGCTGGAGGAGAATGACTCCCTTTTCTGCTTATAGAGGTGGCCATTTGGAGAAAGTAGCTTCCCATGTGTAACACAGGCTTTTGTACGTAATCCCAGGGTTTCTGGCCTTTGTGAAGGAATTACACAGACTTCAGGGGGACCGCTGAGGCCCTGTGTGACATCTCTCTCTCTGACACAGGGGCTTGAACTTTTTTCCCACTCACACGGTGCTCTCAATTCCACTATTCTTCCACATCAGGGCACATTACATGAGATACATTAGATATTAAACTAACATTAGATATTAACTAACCATAAGTCACATATTCTTGGTGCCCGTCTCTAGATTGCAAGTCCAGATAATGTGTCATTAGGAACAAAATAAATACTCATAGCAACCGTTTTGCCAGGAAACCTGGAAAACCTGAACCAGGATAGAAAGAACCATTCACCCCTTCTTCTCTTGTGACTATTCTGCTCAGAACTAGATCATGCATTTCCAAAGGGTACACAGCTTTTACTTAATTATTTAAACAATTTCAAGTTACAGATACTTAGTTACAGCATTTTAATAGTTACCTTCATAGTCAATAGTGTCACCAGGTTTTACTTGGGTTTGATTTCCAACTGCTGGACCTTTTGTTTTCTATTTTAAGATACTTTATTTTTTAAACAAATGAAATTGATTTGTCCATGGAGAAGTCTAGGGAAGTATTTCAATAAATCATGGGACATGAACATATGTTAGTTACCAGGTAATGTCCTTTAGCTTGTAGGATCTGAGCAGTAATCCTGTGAGCTGCTTCTAGGTTTCAACCTACATAATTATCCAAAACAGCAGTGCTAGGCAGTGATAACATGGCAGTTTATGTTGTTTTGTGTTGCTTTTGAGGTAAATGTTAGATTAGAAAATCAGGGACACAAGATTTCTTTTTAAAAATAGAATGTAAAGTACCATGCAGACAGTAAGCCACAACTCAGAATAGTCAAACCTTATCTCCGACTCCATTGCAAAAACCACATCCTGTCATAGTTTTGTGTTTGAACAATAACAATGCTTTTACAAATATTCCTTAGCTCAGCAACTCAAAGTTTTAGTTGATTGTCTGTTGCTAGTCATAAAACAGAACTTATTCATTTCAGTGTGTATGTATATGCACATGCAGATTTGTATAAAAAATACGGTGTGCATGTCTGTATGTGTTCTGTGTGGAGAGAAAGAGAACATGATTTTTGTAAGACTAATTTTGTCTTTTGTAAGACAGAGGACTGGAGGTTTAATTTAAAAGATGGCTATCCAATTCTATAAACTCCCCAGACATCTCAGGGGATGTTTGATATCCATTTGAGTTAAATAGCAACATATTTCACCTGTTGGATTTGCACATCACTTCTATATCACCTTTTCTAAAGAACTTGTGCCCTATGCACCACAGCCTGATTAAATCCATGTTAAAAATAGCTGTTGGATCCATCTCCCTTTCCTTCAGAAATGATAATTTTTCATTTGTCTCCTGCACAGGATGGATTACACACCTCGTCCTCTGGCACTGGAGGACTGTCATGTCAATATTATCACTACTGATTATTACTGATTACTTGCTTTGCAGTGATGCCTCTGTGTCAGTCATGATCCAGAACCCTTGTGCACTACACAGAAAATTTGTATAGAAGAAGAGACAACAGTTAGATCTACATAGATGGATAGCACTTGGTCTGATAGGTAACTGTCTCAGCATATCATCAATTCATTCTGAGTCTCTCCTGTATTATAGAAAAGGCATATGCTAAAACATCCACAGTTATTGAATTAATACGTATGAAGAGGTTCCTCTCTTATCAGAAGAGCAACTTGGGAAAATGCATGAAGATGCTTTCCATAAATATGTGATAGGAGTATGGTAATGACTTGTACTGTATTGTTTAGAGGTGCCAACTGGCAATAGATAGATGATACAACTGCTTTTTAGTGCAGTCGGAGAGGACAAGGAAAATAACGCTTACAGAAGCATTCAAAACTAGGAGCCAGAATATCTAGCATGCCAGTTTTAGGTCAGGTGCTAAAATACTGTACTATGATAATGTGAAGACAAACTAAAATCACAAAGGAGGAAATCTAACCCTTTTATTTCTCCCACGAGGTATCCTGAATAATTGCTCTATAATGCTTAAATTCTATTCAGAAAAAGATTTAGTCAATGGTTCCCTTATTCCAACTTACACAACTTCCCAGCTACACATTCACTCCTCTGGGAGCTGACAGACTCTGCTGGTGGCCAGACTAAAGGGGGTGTCTGCTGCATCTTCCTACTCCCAAGGACAGCACTGCATCACTTAGTTATACCTGAGGCAGCAATTCCTCAAAAACATTTACCCCAGCTGGAGAATTGGATGACTTCTGCAGCAGAGTGGACTGCCAAAGATTGCAGTGGAGAAAACAGAGAAGGGAGCCGAGCTCAGGGTGAGGGCTGAGCCCTGGCTCATCTCCATGCAAAGGCAGCCTTTTTACAAGCCAAGAAGGAACATCTGATGAGATCCTACTAACCAGTGCAACAAGCTTCAAAGTAGAAATCATATCCTGTAGCTGTCAACAGAATTAACCATTATTTAAGAAGCACTAATGTACTAACCAAAGCAGAATTTTCAATACATAAAACTAAGACTCAGGGTTGCTGCCTAGCAGCTCTGATTTCAGGCTTATATTAAAAACGGGGAGTAAAAAACCTAGAACCCTTCACAATGCTTTGTCTTCAGTCTTGCAAGATAAAAGTAACTGTGAGATTGTGTTTGATATGACCCAGATTTACCAAGAATAGCAGACCTATTTAATCCTTTGGGTTTAGGTAGCAAAAAAGGAAGTGCAGGAAACTATCAAATAGCAAGCACCTGCTCAGCACGCATTAGTGTTCACATGTACCAAAAAAAACCCAATGCAAAATCATGGACATGCTAACCTTAGAATAGCTGGATTTAAGGCTCTTTATGACTGTGTGGTTCTGCCTATTCTTCTAGTTGCTGGTGGGAGAAAAGGGCAATGGAATTTTTCAAATTGCCTACATGACAGATTAAACAGTCCAGTCCCACAGTAGCACTAAGAAACTTGCTTACAGACCTTGAGATCATAAACCTAAGCAGAAAAACAGGACTTTGCTTGCATCATATAATCATTAATATCTATAGTGTTATAAACAAAAGCCAGACATCCAAAGATTGCCTACATTTCCTTCAGGCAATCCACTCCAGATGCTGTCAAGTGACTTCTAGTGGAGCCCTGCTTGAAAAGAGGGATTAGCTGGATGATCCCTGCAAGGGCACTAAGTCACTCCAACATAAAAAATGTCACAAAGACAATATATAGTGATTATTTCCATTTCTAACATATATTAAACTACATGGTTTCAGACATTGAGAAATATAGCTGAGAAAACGCATCATTTGATGTGATTTGATCAGAACACTAATATGTTTTACAGCAGGAAGGAATTACTGAAATGCTGCCATGCATACAAATCTTTGCTTCTACTGACTAGTAGCCTTTTTCTTGTTGGTATATCTCCAGAGAGCTTCCAAAAATAAATTCACTCAGCTTTAAAAAATATACATTTTAGTTTATACTTCTGTAACTGAAAGATCATGGAAATGATATGTCTAGAACAGGAAATTCAAAATCTGTCTATTAAACAGGACAGCTTTTTCAAGGAACTTATAGTCCAAATTGACTTAGATATAGATTTATGAGCCAAATAGCACAATTTCAAAGTGTCATTGTGATTTTTGGCAATTCTAATTGTAAAAAGATGTACAATTGCATGGCTGGTCATAGTAAGAGAAAAACTTCCACAAGATTTCAGAGTGGTTGAAGATAATATTTCAGATTTCCTTGCCTTCCTTCTGTTTTGATTTTCCCAGAGTTAGTGGCCTCAGAGTCATGAATATTTCAAAGACAGGATAATGCTGCACATAATAAGGAAAAATATAATGGTTTTTCTCCAAATGGACATTTATTTGTCTGCTGCTCCTGTTCATGAGGAAGTGAAAATGCAGGTTATACGGCAAGAGGAGGTGCTGGTACTTGGAGGCACCTCCAAAGAGAAGGGGGTAACCACTGGAAGGAATTAATCAGTATATGTCTTTTCTCGGTCCCACAACCAGTGTCTCATGCATCAGCTGCATTGTTCTCCTCTACTCTGTCACTACATTCAACTCTGACTATATCAAACTTTTCTTTCACAACAGCTACACAACAGGAGTGCTGG
This sequence comes from Cephalopterus ornatus, assembly GCA_013396775.1. Taxonomy (NCBI): domain Eukaryota; kingdom Metazoa; phylum Chordata; class Aves; order Passeriformes; family Cotingidae; genus Cephalopterus; species Cephalopterus ornatus. The sequence continues at coordinate 53,903 of VZRE01000007.1, read as the reverse complement.
GATCACGTAAATTAGAAACTTCCTGATGTCCCTAAAGCTGTGAACAAATTCAGATTTGATGCATAGAGAAAAAGGAAATTTGGGGAGTAGGAAAGAGGGAAAGGCAGAGGGAAGAGCAGGGAGGGGGGTGGGCAAGGCGGGGGCAAGGCAGAGGAGAAATAGCCCAAATAAACCCTGTGGTGGGGAATAGAATCAGGTCAGGAGGTGTCCCAAGAGATCTGTAAGGAAAGCAAAAAAATACAGTCTTATGAGGCAGACATTTTCTGTAGATCCAGTGGCAGCACATGCAGAGCACAGGATGGGAAAATCCCAGAACACTGACATTTGTCAGGCCTACCTGTACCATCTGCTCAACCAAGGTCACAAACACAAGGCTACATCCTGAGCATCCATGTCACAAGGCTACTCTGTTTCTAAAGGTTTCACATCTGCCCTCAGCTGTACCAAAGGAGGCAGCACCATCCAGAAATCAGGATAAGCCCAAGCCATGTTACACCTGAAAATAAAGCCCACACACTTGCTGTGCTGCTCCGCCACTGTCCGCTGCACGCTGAGAAGAGAGGCTTCCTGTCTGGCCACCACATCACAAGGTCTCAGTAATTATCCAGGAAGGAACATATGATAAACACATATTAAACTCTACTCTTTTAGTTGGTTGTATAATTGATAGAGATGTGGGGGAGCAACACCAACAACAACCTCCTGATCTACATAGCAAAAAAGTTTCATGATAGCTGTGCTGAAGAAAATAAGATATTATAATCTGATGATTCTGTACCTAGGCAGTCACCCTCCAGCAGGAAAAAAGCTCTTCTGAGTAAAAAGGTAAAAGGCCCTGCCAAGGGACTGTAACATGCATCTAAGGAAGCCATGTTGGACTACAGAATGAAAAATGCTACCTAGCTGAACTCTGCATAGCTGCTTTGGCCATATTGACTCCCAGGAAAACCTCTATGGTTGCACATACAGTTCTAATCAGTCAATGTCCAGTGACGTTCTTCTAACTCTTTTTATGACACATGGGAAGAAAATTCTCTTCCCAGGGGACTGCCTTGGCTGGAAATCAAGCTTCAAGGCTGAGAACACAAGACTGGATTTAACTCCACACCACTGAAAACTATGCCACTCATGCAAGAAAACTCAAAAATATTCCCATTTTTTCAGCCATTATGTTGTGCAGATTCCATCTACCTGGACTGTGCAATTGTGCCTACTGGACTGGAGTATATGGGCACAACCTGACCATGAGTGACAACCTTTCTGATTCCTCTGCTTCCATTCTCCAAAGACTTATGTTGTCCTAAGCAAACTTTGAAAAGGGCACAGGCTCCTGTTTTCTGCTCTTTTTGTGCACTAAAAAGTAGTCCCACAGCTCAGCCCAGTGTGACTGGGCTTGTTTTGAACTATGGCTTTATGACTCCTTTAAGATTCCCGTGGTTAAGATTTAAATGTGGGAAAAAAGGTTGTTCCTCTCCCCCACATTCATTCTATGCTCATATATACTCAAAATCATCCATAAAAGGTCTGAAACATAGTCATTACACGAGTCAAATATGAAAGGCAGTCTTGTAAAATTTTACTCATTCACACTGCCTGTATCAGTCACCTTTCATTTTAACCAGTAAGTAAAGCATTGTTTGGTTGTTGTTGTTACCACCGAAGAAAGCAGGGAGGAATAGATTTTCTGTGACTGTAAGGCATATTCTCCTTCAGTGTTACTTTTCTCATGGCATTTTTGCAAGTCTGAAGTCAAAATTTTTCATTCTGATCCTATTTTATTGTGTTTTCTCAAAATCTATGTGCTTCCAAGACATGAAGAGCACCCAGTGCCTATACAAAATCTCATCTTTTTAATTTATCTGCAATTTTACTTTTCAGGATTTAATCAAATATTAATGATAGCCAGCTACACTTCTGGAGAATTCTCCATTACTTCCCTGAACAAAGAATAATTGTCAAATCAGAGTTTGCGCTCTGTTGTGTGTTCAGTTACTGATGTCTGTCCCTCCTCTCAGCAGCAATGGACACACTGGTAATGACACAAGCTTAAATATTTTTTATCATATTTGGAAAGGTGCAACAAAGCTGGAGATTGTTTCTGTATTCCAAAAACTAATTGATAAACCAGGTCAGATTACAGGACTCCCTTGAAGAAAGTAGTCATCAATCTTTTATGAGCCACTTATAAGCAAGGACCGAGAGCTTTCCGATCTTCTCATGATGTTCATTACACACACTAGACCTCTTGGGAATATCTGAAGCATTGCCAGAAGTGATTTTTATTTTCTTAGCTGGCATGAGTAAAAGGTTATGGATGCTGAATGCAGTTTACATTCTACTTAACTGTGCTGTTATGTTCACCTCCTCAGGACTGCTCATGGGGAACTAGTTTCAAGTATAACAAACAGCTGCCTTTTAGACCACCATTTCTCAAGAAAATATCAACAAATTCTCAATTCTTTTAGTTATTGTTTATGCAATAATTTCTGCAGTCTTTCCCATCTGCGCATGGAAAAGTTCCCTGCAAATAATTTACCAGTAGTCTAGTTTGTTTCAGAGAACAGAATTCTTCGGGTCATTAGTTTTTGGTATTTTTTTAATGGGAAGATGGCAAATTCAAGTTCAAAGCACTCACAATCTCTTAAATATTGTACTTAAAATCAACATGAGACATAACTCTTGAGACCCATGACAGTTCTTCAGTGGAGTATGACATTATGTTACATTTGAATTGATTATTTAGGTAGCTGATGCACTTTCACAGCTCACTCAGTACCTACATAGTCATCGGTGTATATATAAATTTCTATAAATATAAATTTATTATAGTATTTATATTCATTGAGCCTAGTCCCCACAATGGCAGACAGTGTTCCATATAATTCCTTCCTAAGACACTTGCTGGCTACCAACTTTGCCAGGATCAGATTGCTCCCGTAAGATCTCCCTCCCTGCTACTTACCAATCTTAATCTCAGTGCATTTCTGGCTTTACTTACATCAGAGGTCTGGTTCAGAAAGTCACTGTAGTCCTAATTTACAACACAACTTTATTTATGACCACTTTCAGAATCACTCTCCCTCTTTACTGAGACTTGTTAGTTCCTGCCCCATATGTGTATAGCTAGCAAACTTTTATTTTTTTTTAATAGATGAGGACTTGAATCACAGAAGACAGCACTCTGGAGGACTGGAACAGGTTGGATAATGTCTGTGTGACTTAGATTTGAAAAAGCTGGAGCTTTGAACTCTGGCCCATTCCTTGCATTTCCCAGTAACTATAACAGACGTGGACCATTTGTGAACAGCTCAGATCTTTGGGCACCACTTACATACACAAGACTTGATCCAATACCCAGTAGAGTTAATGGAAAGACTTTTGGTTGACTTCCATTCTCCCTGGACCAGGAATATTTCATAGGTCTAGAACATACATGCTGTCTTTTGCTGCTTTTTCTCCACGTAGTAGCACATACATATTGCTTCTGCAAATATTTTCCAATTAATGGTCCAAAATAAAGCCCCAAGTGCTTTAGCACAAAGTTCCCTTCTTCACAGCAAATTTCCAAAGAGGCATAAACAGCAACTGTGAGTCACCACACCTAAAACAACAAACCAGTAAGTAGCAAATATTCAGTAAATATAATACACCACCTATAATGTGCAGAAAAACAAATGGAAAAGCTTTGAAATAAGATTCCCACCATGAAGATGTGAGTTTGTACAAACGCTGATCCATTTAAGAAAAACTGTAGCAATCAGAATTGCTAGGGAAAATAGGAGAATTATGTGGGACTTTACCCCAGATGTCACAGGAACAATATTTTTGTTTGTATATAAAAAATAAATTATTTCTGCCAATTTGTAGTGGAAGTCGTTCATTGTTTTCACTGACAAAAATTATTGTTGGCTTGCCAAAATTGTGAAAGAATCATGAGATGTTTCATTAAATGTAGCAATTGAACTGAGCTCCTGTAAGAATCGGAAAGCTTGCAGGCTGGAAACTTTGGGCTCTTTGCATAGTCCATGAGCAAAGGGAGATTTTCCCTGCAAGCTGTTAAGAAAGGATCTCAATGTGTTTGAGATAGGAGAGAACAGGAATTTCTGTGCATGGGGCAGGTGAACAAGCAACTTTTGGAAAGTGGCAGTCCTGCAGCCTCTGGCCACAGATGGGCTAATTGCATTAGTACAATTAGTTCTGTGAAAAGGACCAGTGGCCCTGCTGAGCTTACATCTCATGGAATCATATCAGTCTTTTGAGATGGCACAAGTGTCGTTATGTACATCCATAGCCACCTCAGCAGCACAAGGAAAAATTAGGTTTTAATAGTAATAGAACAGCTTGCCCAGATGCAATCTCCAACAAGCACCTCAGGGCACCAGGGCCAGAGGCAGTGATCCTCCTGCCATGCAAGCCTAGCCATGTGGACACTTGGGAGTCCTGGGAGCAGGCACTTGACATGCAGCCACTTGCATCACCTTACCCCATTACTGCTCGCCACTGAGGAAGACCTGTCTGTCAATGCCATAAGACAAAAGTCATGGTTTTAATCACCCAAATTTGACTAGGTGGTTGAAGTAATTGAAGTGTTCATCATAAATCTGAATACATCACAAACCAAAGTTTCTGAACAATTTGGGGAATCAAAAATAGGAACAGGATAGGAAAATATAAGAATTAACCTGGTTTTCCCTTTGCAGTTAAACACTGAGCAATACAGAGCAGTAACTCCACTGGGACCTGATAAGATGAGATGGGGATGGATCGGATTGGGACGGAGATCTAGGTCTGCAGTGTGTGCAGGAGCAGTGACTCCATCCCTTGCCTACCCCAGAGCGGACACCCAGTTAGGGGACACCAGCGTTTTTAAAAAGCCAAAAGGATCTTTTGTTCCTGTTACAGGCTCCTCAGGGAAGTGGTCACACACCAAGCCTGACAGTTCAAGGAGCATTTGGACAATGCTCTCAGGCACATGGTGTGATTCTTGGGGATTGTGTTGCACAGGGATAAGAGTTGGACTCGATGATCCTGATGGGTCCCTTCCAAAGCAGAATATTTTGTGATTCTGTAATACTGGAATAGTGCCAAAGAGGACTAGGATAACACATCAGAAAAGTTAAGATGATAAATAAAAGATCGAAAGAGAAGATGCCTATAGATATAAAAGATAATGTTTGTTTTTCTTTCCAAAAGCATGTCTTGAGAACCCAACACGCTGCAAGAACGGACTGTACTGCCATGGGCAGACAAAAAGCAATGGGAAAACCCAGTAAGTCCCCTTTCAATCACATAAACAAACTTGTCTCTAGGAATGACATCACAGCCCATAAAAGCCTTCAGTATTAGAGTTTCATTCTGCTTTAAGAGTTTCATGAGCATTAATTTTAACTTGACTTGTTGAATAATCCCAGAGGGAAAACAAGTAATCAAGACTTTCCTCTTCTCATCAAAGATATGAAGGCAATGTTTCCCACCAGTTGCCACAACGTATTTACACCTTTTTCCTGAAGCGCAGCATAGCTAGAAAGAGCTATGGGGCATGGATAGTCCTCCTGGCAGGGATGTGAACTGCTGGTTTATCTTCTGAAAGATTAGAGGTGGAGTTTTTTTGTTGACAGTACATTGACTGTAGCAGAACCAAGAGGGTCCACTGAGACAAATATAGACATATAATCCACCCCTTCCTGAAGATGTCTGTGTTTGTGATAATGTCTGGTAATAAACCAACCTGCTGAAAGGCCTGAATCTACTTCTCCAGAAAGAACAATTTAGAGATAATATCAAAATAATGTGTTATACCCAAAAAATACTGTGCCACAGAGTGACATACCACTGAAAGACAGCTTGCAGTGATCGTCCCCAGATCACCACCAGCAAGAGGATACTTCCCTAACAAACAACTCTTTTGATGGATAAGAAGGTTCTCTCTTGGATCAGTCACTGGTGTTCCAGTTAGTGCTGGGGTCCGTGCCCCAATGCTTTCACTGAGTGGCATCTAACGATTAATTCAAAAGCAGAGCATTTGAGTGAGGGAGAAGGTTGGTCCTCCATTGCTTTCTCCTTCATTGCTTTTAGACCCTTACGAGGAAAGAACAAAATGGCACAAAAAAAGCTGAATTCATTATTGCTTCATGCAATGAAGCAATTTAGTCTAAGAAAAAAGGTCTTGTAAAAATCTTACTTCCCATGTTGAATACAATTATTTATTTTGCAAGGTGTTGGGGAAAGATTAAGAGTAGGAATTTGATGAGCACAGTCAGAAATCAGCAATTTTATGACCTTCATCAGTTGCCCTTCATCAGTTGCCCTTCATCAGTCCTAGGATGGCTCTTTTCCTAAAGCTTTTCCAAAAAATTAATTACTTTATTTTTCAATTCTACACACGAACCAAAGCAGCAGAACTGCAGCTTTTCAAACCATGGTAGAAGTTGGTCTCTGAGACAAAGAACATAGTTCTGCTATATGTGGCATCAGTGTTATGACACACTGGATGACCTGGGGTGGGAAACTATGCAGTCACTGGAACACCACTAGGTCACGGAGGGCCCAGCAGAGATGCTCATAAGCCATCTCTACACACATCGGGATCCCATCCTCTACCAAAACTGCAGCCACTATTTAGTGCTTTGTCATTTGTTTGCATAAAAATGTTGTCCTCTCTAAGGGTTCACTTCTGAAAGTAAGCCTCTGTTTTAAATACCTTGATAGTGACTGCATAAATTTACATGACTCATTTTACAGTTCTTGGAAAATTGCTTTGCTTATCATGGATAATCAACATTTCTTTGAGATAAGTTTGCAGTGGGAGCTGCGGGGGAAGGCTAGACTGGCAAGACCTCAAAATCTGAGGAAATCATAGAATGCTGCTAATAACATCTTTGTGCTTTACCTCAACAACTATTTTTACAGCACAAGAAATTGTGCCAGAAATTCAAATTGCATTAATTTTATTACACTTGCCCAAGTTTTTTGAATGCAGGTATAAGCCAGTTTGCATTGCCAGAGGAGCCAATTACTGAATCATAGAATCAGGGAACTGTGGAGCCTGGAAGGGACCTCTGGAGGTCATCTTGTCCAATCTTCCCAGAGCCAGTGGTCCAAGACTATGACTAGAGAGAGCTTTTGAACATCTATCTAAGCACAGAGACTCCACAGTGTCTCTGCACAATCTGTGCCAGTGCTCAGTCACTCTCAGAGTGAAAAAGGATTTCCTGATGCTCCGATGGAGCCTCCTGTGTTTCCCGTTGTGCCCGTTTGTGCCTGTCGCCTCTGGTCCTGTCACTGGACACCACTGGAAAGAGCCTGGCTCTGTCTTTACTTCCTCCATCAGATATTTATACACATGGACAAGATCCACCCTGAGCCTTCTCTTACCCACAAAGGTTCTTCCATCCTTCGCTATTACATTTTCTTGAGTATAAATGTTCAGCTGGTAAATCTGACCTGTTGCTCATTTACTCTTGCCCAGTGCTCTTTTAAAAGTGTTTAGGTGATTTCCTGTTTAAGGCACATCACAACATGTGGCTCTACTACATCAACTTATATCCAAGTTAAGAATACCAGCACTAAAATTTACCTCATTTTTCAATACCCATGAAAGCACAATCGGATAGGAATAAACTTATCCTAAAAATGTAAATGTTGTTAAAGTGCAAGAGAAAGCAGAGAGATAAGTTGTTGTTGTTTTTAATTTGTTTTTCTCTGACTACCTACATTTCATTTAAATATTTATGATGACAGAGAGACTTATTGGAATTTTGAAATTGATTTTATTCTTATTCATCATTTATTCAAATAATGAGGCTTTTATATAAGCTAGCTCATGTACTTCCATTCAGTGGCAGATACTTTTAGCAGATGTGCCCTTTGTGTCTTACCTATTAGGAAAGATGGATGAATATTTATAATATGAAAGAGACAACTCTTTTCTCTACTTTACTCCTCCTTGAAGCATTTTCTAGTTTCTACACTAATAATTGCCTGCAAGAAAATTATTCTGCATTTTATTTTTGTGCTTAGTTAAGAGATCAAAATTCACCCACCCAAAGATGATATTTTCCCAGTCTTAGGCTTGGTGAAGATTCTCTCTCACAAAATATAATCTGGGCATGGGATCCCTAACACAGAGCACTTACCATGCAGTTTCCTTCTAAATGGCCTGGTTGGCTAACCAGGAAGGAGAAAATTTTAGCAATAGACTTCATACATTACTCTTGACTCTCTACCTTTCTCTAGGCACCTACTGCTTCCTCATGGAAAGCACTGGGTGACTTCCAAGTACAGTCTCATGACCTAAAGTAGACGAGTTTACTGCAGCTGTGAATGGCAAAATAAACTCTATTTTCATGTTCATAGGAGCCAGACAATGATTTCTTACACAGAAGGAATTCTTGAAGACATGACCATTTCATTTAGCTTAAGGCTGCATAGAGGCACACATAAACCCTACGTTTACATAAGGTTGCATTTGAAGATGAGGAGTTAAAGCCACCTCCAATTCAGAAGCTATATAGATATACTAGTGTGAAGTAGGACCTCAGCCAAAACTGCATCCTATCAGCAGATCTTGCAGGCTAGGGCTCAGCACCATGACAAGGACAGCCAACTACCCTCCTTTAAAAAGCTGGTTCACATGTGAACCAAGAGTATAACTAGTCCCAGTGCCAAACAGAAGCTGAACTTCCCAGGGAAAAAAACCTAACATACTGGCCATAATTCATGAAATTCCATACTGATCCATTTCCAAAGAGTTTATTAAAGGCAAAACCCAATTGGTTTGAAAGGAACTAGTTCTTCCTCCAGTGGAATTTCCACCACACTGAATGTGGCTTTTCCCACAGTACAATGCACAATGTTAATAATGTTACAGGATAACCATAGGCCAATGTGATGTGCCAAAAGACGACATATTAAGCATATGAGAAACATTCGTTGTAAATTTTAGCTTCCAAGGCTGAATTGATTCATGCAGCTTTAGAAATACTACTGCAGCATTTTGCCTAGGTGATAAACCAGGGGAAAGACTAGAAAGAATACAATCAGATATAGCATATAAAGCTAGGTGAACTTTAAACTGGAACAAAGTGTCATACAATATTGCTACTAAAGTAAGAACATCCCAGCTGTTGTAGTTGGGAGCCATTTTTAAAACTGCAAAAGCAAAATCAGTTGCAAGTGAGAAATACAAATCACACCAAGATATGACAGTGAAGATACATCTTATGAATCACAAGACACATTTTATCATAATGATCATAATTTATCATTCTATTCACTCTGTTTATACAGAATGCAAAACATGGGGAAAAAAATAAGTCATTCTACATTGGAAACATAAGCTATTCTGATCTTTTGGGGTTCTGAAAGCACAGTTATTAGACTTTCTGAATTGACCATGTAGTGCAGTATCTAGGTATGGCGGGAGCATTCTTTCATACTGAAAAAAATATTTTTATGAAACTTATGGTTTTGTAAGTTACCACGAAACTGATGTGTTATGTTCTGACACACTTGAATTTCTGAAGCATTGCAATACATTCATTAAGTCTGATCAAACAGATGACAGGTAATAAAAATAAGGGAGGTCTGTATTTTCTTAGCACTTCTGGGTAAGACCTATACCTTGATCTGAAATGAAACTGTTCTTGCACGTGCCCATACAGGGTTTTTTTCTCTCTAGTATCTCTAACTTCAGTTTGAACACAAACACATTTTAGAAGTACTTAGTAGTATTTTTAAGAATGGATGGATAATATGGATTTCTTTGAGACATCATGAACTCTTCAATTAGTGTAATATGCAAGATGGATCTATCAAAATGCACAGTATTACTATGCAGAAAATAGGAAAAACTGTTGTGATACCTAGTCATATATGGCTGTAATATTACCCATGCATCTTTGAATAAGAGACATGGAATGACTCAGAAATGTGAAAAGATTTTTTTTTATTGTATAAGAAAGGAATTTTAAATTATAATTTACAAGTCTAAGTAATGCAGTTAGACTGGAGTTGAGACATATCACCGATGGACTGAATCAGAGTCACAACACTGAATGAATTCTCTAATGTAGGATTGTTGCAGAAAACTTTCATTTCAGGAAATCTGTAATATTACTTCTTACATAGTGCTTGGTTGAAAGGTTATTATCCCTGTTTAATTTTAATGTCTTTCCATCTAGAGATAAATTTCAAAGAGAATTGCCTAAAATATCTATCGATAAATAATTATATGTAGCTCTCATTCATTCTACATTTCCAGTTAATATTTCTATATAAAAGTACATAAAGCAGGATACAGCAATCATTATCCACATTTCTGAACATACTTCTTTTTGAAAAAAAATTTCAGTCACGTCCTGCTTCAAATTACTGCATGTTTAGAATATGCAGAAATCGTATCTATGTATCTTCTGCCAGAAAGGTATGGTGAGAGTACATTTATTTTAAAATGTAGGCCTCTTACTTTCTGGATTTATATTTATGTAGAGTGCCAGCTAAAATCTTCATCTTTTTTCCCCAGTAAATCTCAACAAATCATAGCAAAAAGCATTGCCTTAAATACAAGCATGAAAATTTGTGAGCAAAACTGTGGGTTTTCTCAAATTTTACATCTGTCTCAGTGTCTGTAGTCCAACTGTTATATGTGTAATATCTCAGTTTTTAATTTATTTCACTTCCCTATTTTCAGAAGAGGCCTCATTGTCATCTTTATTCAGCGGCAACACTCACTCTCTTCCATCCCTCCAGCAAGACAGTGCTGCATTGAGTCATGTTCCCATGTCAACAGCCATTGTCCCTCATAGCACACCTCCAGTCTCAGGAGGAACAGCCCTACATTTCTCATAATGGACATGTCCTGCACAATTTTACCATCCAGCCTGGAAAAGTAGTTCCAATGATGACCATTTAAGGATTTCCCAAACTAAATATTGTAAAATACCGTATGAGCAGAAAATAGTATTTTCAGAGCCCAAAGGGCAGTGCTAAGCCTGACTGTCCCCTCCAGACACTCACAGGGACCTCCCAACCCTCCTATGCACAGGAAGCCATTTCATCCCAGACTGGGGCCACCAGCCCCCGCCCCAGTGATGCCACAACTGGGCCAGTCTCCAGCTGTTGACACAATTAGTTAGGCCATGATGTCTTTCTGGACAAGATAGAGCTCTTGCCCTTTTCTTCTTGATGGGCAACGTGAGACAAGTTTGATTACTCTCATAAGCTGATTTTCCCACTCCTAGACATCACATCTGTATGCAGATCCCCAGTTCTCTGATTGCACCAAATGGGTGCACTTCTAGAGGTTTCCTAGGAGGGAACATGGAGCTTTCTATGATTTTACAGGAAACTGATACTTCTTTTGGGTTGACTAAAAAACTAAGATTTTATTTCATGGGCTAAAAGATGAAGTGGTAAATAAAATGGGCTGGGTCTCATTGAGATTTTCTGTCTGTTACTGTATCAACTAAAGGGATGAGCAACAGCACAACTTGTGCTCTACATGTGGAACAAAAGAAGGAGCAGTCAGAAAACAGCATCTTTTGGTCAAGAGTAAGGATGGTCCTTATGAAAATGGTGAAAGTAACTCAATTTCTGGTATTACTACAAGTGGATGGAGTTTAAATGAGGACACCTACTTCTTACTATGCAAGAGCTCCTTACATCATTCTCTATCCCACCTCAGCTGAAGAAAGAGCTTGTGTTTTAAAGGAATTAATTAAAGGCAACATACAGGTAAGAAAAATATGGCCTTTAGGGAGTCTCTTTGTCTTGAAATTTCTTATTGTCATGGCTCATTGATAAAGCACTCAGTGAACTGATGACAGCTCAGCGTTTAGGCTGATGTTCATTAATCTACCACATCAAGAACTCATTAGCACTGCTTTCACTTCCTGTCTTTCTAATCACCTCTCTCAGATGCTGGAAGAAATCTGAATAATCTGTAACTCTGTGATAGTACACGTGTTTTGTGCAAGATGGTCTCTCCACCTGATTTCCTTGACCTACAGGTGGGAACCTACACTGTGCCAGCACTGTTTTCAATCACGAAAACACTTTAATTTCATGTTACTCTCTGAAATAAAGCTTCTAATCTTTCCTATACATTTAAACATCTTTCCCTTCAAATTTCTGAGAGCTGCACCTATTTCACTAGCAAATTTCTTGCCTCATTTTTGGGGAAGCAAGTGCTATAGAAGGAAAACACATTTTTCAAACATGTCTTTGAGAAATGAGACAGATATATGAAATGTTTGGTGCTGTTTTGACTTCTGTTGCTACTGAAAAGAGATCTGCTAGGGAGATTGAGAAATATAACCGCAGGATACTACCTTAGAGGATGCACTGGCTTGGATTTTACAGTCTACAGACATTTTCTGCCAGATATACTGTACACAAGGGCATTTCCCAATAACAACAGAGAGTATTCACAGTATTCTGAGGAACTGCCAAAAAAAACAAGTCTGCAGATTACGCTTTATTTGATGTTAGGTTGACATTTCTCACATCAACAGTTTCTGGAACTTGAAATTTAAGGATTAACATTAAGAATGGATTCTGAGCCAGGATTCTGGATTTCTAGTCAAACCTTGGTTATGGTTTTATATCTTTGGTTATTTACCCACAGTGCAACATATTGTTAAAATTCAAAGCCACTGTAATTAAAAGAGCATTGTTTTCACTGTCTTCCAGTGAACAAAAAGTACTTTTGTTCCTTGGAATTACATAGAAGAAATAGATTCAGCTTGAAATCATCTCACTTCATAGTTGACAACTATAGCTACATATAAGAAGAAAATAATAAAATCCACTCAGAAGACTTCCTGCTTGTTAATCTATTGCAAGAGTAGTATAAAAGCAAGAACAGGAATAACAATTTAAAAAGATACAGGGAGACTTGAAACGGCCAATACTTCTACAAGTGTTGACAATAAGGAACCCTAAAACTCTGTGCCCAAAACTGTACTTTACAGTTTTGGATGCAAGACAGGTAATAGCAAAATTTAAGTTACATGGAGTGCATGATCCAGGAATCCTGGAAATTTTCTTAATCTTTCACCCTTACACGGCCAGAAAAATAAAAACAAAACAAGTGCTTGAAATAGCAGGAAGTCAAAGGGAGTGGAAGATAGAAGACGGATCCCTGCTTGTCAGATTTTCTTTGCCAGGCTAAACAAGCCCAACTCTTACAATCACCAGGTGCTCCAGCCCCTGGACCACCTTGGTGTTCCTCAGCTGAACTTGCTCCAACATGTCCTTGTCTTTCTTATTTCCTGGGAGCCCAGAGCTAAACAAGCAGGAGGGCTGAATAGAGGGGAACAGAACAGCACATAAGCTTCAGGAAGGGAAGAGGGCATGGAAGAAGGGAAGAAAACCTGTGCGGGGCATGACATGTTGACACAACTGATAAAGAGAAAACTGCTCCTGTATAGTGTACAGTAATTTCAGTCACTTTTCTGTTCATTGGCATGAACCGAACCTAAAGCTGCAAACACTAAATAAAGTGTTGCAATTTTCCAGTGGTGGTTGCTATGAGGCGTAAACATCAGGGCACTAAAACAGATAAACGTCTCACATTTGTTTCAGTTTGGCAGCTGCAAAACCAGTATTACTCAAGGTATTTATCAGTTTTATATACTTCTGCTTATCCCAGACAGGAACACTTTTTTTTTGTTGTTGACAATACTGGAGTTCTGGTAACTTATAAATGACTTTATTTTTCTCAGAGACCAATATTCTGGTGAAGTTCATGACAGTAGTCCCTGGATAGGTTCCCCCACTAATGGAAAAAAACCCAGCTTTTGTTTTCTTCTTTCTGGTATTTCCTGTGCATCTGAAGATTTTCTATTTTCATTACTGCCGAAGAAAGAAAATACATTTCCTTCAGTATTTTTAACCCAAGAACTTTACAGGAATATCATGCTCTGAAAATGACAGATGAAGTATTTTATTTCTTCCTTGTCTCATTTTCATGTTCAATATTTAATATTATACAAATAATCTTGGTAGTGACTTGAAAGTTAATTCAAGGCTGGTTAAAAAGGTCAAGTTATTAGAGCTATATTGCATTCTTAAAATAAGAGATCAATGGGTCTCTCAAAACAACCATCCAGAAATGTCACGTTCTCCAAACTTTAGGAAACTTTTGAAAATCCAGTGAGTAGCTTACATCACTCCAGGAAGTGACAAATGTGAGTTGCACAAAGAAAAGGTACAGTGGTAATGAATGAAACCTTCAAGACATCCCTGTCTGTAGAGGAATGAAAGACAGTGAGAGTCAAATGGGGCAAAAACTATTCTGTAAGAACAGTTCAGAAACAAACAGTGGTTTTCAAGGATGAAGAAATTCAGAGCCACAAAGCTGACACAGAAATTTAACTGATGGCAGCGTTTGTGTGACAACTCCAAACAGTCGTGCTGCATTTCCTCATCAAAAAGGAAATATCTGATTACTAAGGGCTTTCTAAGTCTCCAGGCTTAAAGAACATATTTGTTGAATCAAAGCAGGACTATAAATTCAACCTGCATAAGTTTAGTGGAAAAACATAGCTGATCACACAAGACAATTTCAGAGTCACTCTCGAGGGGTAATTTGTCCCAATTAGCTCATAAATGACACAAAAGAATGCCAACACATTATTTCACTTCATAATGGCAGTGGACGACTTCAAGGACTATGTGACTCCCTTAATATGCTTTCCACAGAAGAATTTATTTTGGAAACTTGCTAATAAGAATTATTGCCTTTAAGATATATAGAGATCGATCAAGTTATCATTAATATACTCTTGTTTGGTTTTTTTTAGTACAGTGAAGGGCTTTCATGGGAACAAAGATCAACTGCTTATGTCATTTTTTGAAACTCATGTCTGGCCACATCAGTCACTGTCCCTTTATCTTCTTCTTTAGTAAGCCTCTCTGTGCAGTCAGCTCTAGGGCATTCAAGAGACTACTGCAAAACCACAACAAAAGTAAAAATTAAGGCCAGCACTCTTACATGCTTTCTTTCACTATATTTTTGTCTACTATTGCACAAAGATCTCGCAGTGATGTATTACCACAATATTTAGTCTCCATAAAAGAGTAAAATGGATATTTTTGCAGTTCTGCTATCCATGCTATCAGAAATGCAAATAACTTGCTCTTTGAGCAAACGTTTGTGGGACAAAGGCTGTCTTCATTAAGTTCCACTCTGCAAACACAGAATCACAGAATGGGTAAGTTTGGAAGGGACCACAGTGGGTTATGGTCCAAATTCCCAGCTCAAGCAGGGCCATCCTAGAGCACCCTATACAGGATTATGTCCAGACAGTTCTTGAATATGTCCAGTAAAGGAGATTCCACAACCTCTCTGGGTAATCTGCTCCAGTGCATGGTCACCCACACAGTAAAGACCTTCTTCCTCATAGCAGGTGGAATTCCCTGTGCATCAGTTTCTGCCCGTTGCCTCTTGTCCTACTGCTTGGCACCACTGAGAAGAGCCTGGCTCCATCCTTTTGACACCCTCCCTTCAGATACTTATGGACATTGATGAGGTCCCCTCTCAGTTGTCTCTTCTCAAGGCTGAACAGGCCCAACTCTCTCAGCCTACCAGATGCTCCATACTAATTTTAAAGAAGCAGCAGCCCTTTCCCACCTGCTTTTTTGTATCCACAGTTTTTGCCAAAATGAGGAGAAATATGTATGCAATTAAAATTCAGCTTTCAAACAATTCCCTTCTTTAAAATTGCCAAACTAGGTAAATGGCTCAGTTGCATATGAGATATTCAGGAATTGAAATTTGTATTACTCTAGGATTTCTTTGGCTCAGCTTTGCAACAGCTTTCCCAGAAGTGTCATTAGTAGCACCACCACCCCCGAGAGTCATTCCCCTGAGAATTCCCGGAAATAAGTTGTTCTTCCTTATTGGCTTCAACTGGTAAACGTTCATTTAAAAGCTGTCCAAACATCACAAGTATTTTCTCCGTATTTTGGATGAGCCAGTGAAAGTCCTTTTTACTTCAAAATGCACTGTCAGAAGTCTGACTCTGTCAAACTTGGTGGCACAGGTAAAAGAAGTGTTAACCAGGTTTGGGGATTATGCGGATTTCTAAATTAAATATAAATGCTTATCAGCACTTGTCTCAAGTTCAGAGATGGTCATGGCTTGTTCTGTGTAATTCTGTGCCTGTAGGAAGCACACAAGCTAGAACTAGTATCCACCCTGCAGATATATGAGCGGAATTTTGTCATTAAAAATGTGTTAACTACCAATAAGCTAAGGTTTCGTTGAATGTTTAAATATTTCAGGACACCAGATAATAAGACAGTGGCATCTCCATTAAGATTGATATCAATAAAGAACACAAAAAATACAAGGCATCCTTGGCAGGCATTTGGTGTATTTTGTGAAGAAATACAAAATAATTTAAAACATATGCTTTAAATTAGGTAAAAATTTCTGTTTGGAAAATGTAAATGAATCTTTTAGATGAAGATATGGGCATTTAGTTAATCTTATCCTAGAGATACACTTAATGCCAGAAAAAGACAGATGGGAGGTAACGTAAGATGTCATTATTTTCAAATACATGCAAGAGAAATTTTTTAATCATTTCTACCAGTACCTTTTTTCTTTTTTTTCTACAAGAATCATGCCTTTCTTTATTGCACATGAAGCTGCAGGTCATGTTTTTGATACTTAACTCCCCACAATTAGAAGAAAGCACAAAGAATTAATGGCTTTGATTCTCCTTTAAATGTCCCTCAGTTCAAACCAGAATTACTCTCTCACAGTCTAAAAGGCATATGACTATAATCAGGATCATTCTTTGAAATACCATTTGTTTGTATTTCCTTTCACTTATAATCAGTCAGGCAGTCTATGGAGGTATATCATTTCCATTAGTGGACACTAAAATTTGCCATACAGCTTCCAATGCAGACTAACATTCAGTGATCAGGAAGCCAGCCTGCATGTCTAGCTTCATTTCTGTGACAGATGTCTTGCACAATCCTAAGAAACAGAATTCTAGCTTTCCCAATTAAGTCAAAAGGCTTTGTTCCAGGTCCTATGGCAAAAGCCATTTCTGTTTCTAAGGCAGACCTTGATTAAGATACCATGGATAGGAAGGGTCACCATCAGTTCACTCTCCTCCTCAGGTAGCAAGTAATTCTTCTGGCCCACTCTTGTTCTTTTCCAAATTGTTCTCATCACCTTCTCTAGGTAAAGCTACATCACAGCCATCACTGTGATCAAAGTTGTGGCAACACAGATGAGCTCCCATGGAGGGAGAAGCCAGTCCAAGAAGGACAGAGCTCAGCAAACACCAGACACCCACTTCCTCAAGAAAGCTATTTGCGAATACTGGACTCAGTGCTGCCACAATGGTCACAGCTCATGAGGAATTAAAGGTTGCATAGCTTTAGGTACTCTCTGCAGTTCAAGTAGCTCCTCAGGTGAAAAGTCTCTCTCTGCTGCAGCCATCCACCATAAATCCCAAAAAAGACAGACTCTGAGCATCAGTTGCTATCTCATTTTCTTCACCAAATGCCTTGCAGATTGCATTTGTTTAAAGTCTTATGAATGTCTCAGAGAGAGGAAGCCTCTTCTGCTTTCATCCACCCACCTCCAGATACCACAGCCAAATACCTATTTTAAGATTGATTATACCCATTTTAACTGATTTTTGGTATCCAGCATTTCCAAATGATTGAGTAAATAACTCTAATACAATACACACATATCAGTGCCACAATACCTTTCAAAAAACGAACAGACACATAAATTTTCAGTAGTTTTATTGAAAAATGCCTCTTTCATTTCAGAAATAAATAATATAAGGCAGTGAAATTCACAATTTGCAGTTAAAATATAAAAGCAGCAATTCTATATCCATAGTCTTGCAAACAATTTCCAACTGCTTTTCATAACTAAGAAACACTGTATTCTGAAAAAAAAATCCATACTAAATATACAACATAAACATGCAATTCCATCTCTGCAGGATTGACTGCAATTTGGCATAAATGTAACTGTGTCTACAAACAAGGAGATTTCAGGCATTATTAAACTGTATCCGGTTGATACAATGATTTCAGCTACTTAATGTTTGTGGTGTTTAGAGGAGATGTATAAGAGCAGTATATGGTCTGCAGATTGTAACTCAGAATAGAAGAAAATGACAATGATATTGGAAGGAGAGGGAAATTATGTCTTTTTTAAGTAGATAATGCAAACCTGTGATCTGACTGAACTGAAAACATGCATTTGAAAAAGAAGAAAAATGCAGAGCTAAAGCAGACAGTCCTCAGAAAATTTGCAGCAGCTCTGTGGTTATTTTTGGTTTGGTTTTTTGGTTTTCTTTTTTTTTTAAATTTATTTGTTTTTACATTATTTTAATGAAAAGGTAGAACTGGTATAACTGAATGCGCACATTCACCTGTATGCAGCCACTACGAGCAACAGTATTTTACAAGCATTTCCAGAGCAACATGAAGTCTCTAGGTATACACATTGCTATCACCACATAAGCGAGATACAAAACAGGGGTGCGTCTGATATGAAAAGACCAGAAAGATATATTGCAAAAGGAATGATGCACTCTCCCCGTGTGTATCTGCAAATGCAAGTACAGCAAAGAAAAAACCAAAAAACCACCAACCAAAAAATACAAAACGAGACACAGATCTTTTACGGTTTTGTTTTCGCTTTTCTTGACAGTGATCTTTTCCAGCGCATGTGCTCAGGGTATTCTGGTGAATGCATTTCAACTCCATAGTCCTCATACTCGTCCTCTCTCCTTTCTGACTCCATAGGTACTATAAAGGGTTCACCTTCAGGTTGATAGGGTCCACTTTCAGGCACGTATGGTTCTGGTTGAAAATAGTTGTCCGATTGAACATAATAGTTATCGCATGTCTTTGAATCCACATATGCAATGAAAGTTAGTTTGTATACATAATGTTAGTTCAATCTTATTTTCATATAATAAATACATAAATTAGTAGTTCACTGGGGGTATTTTTCAGTTATGCTGATGAATTCTTTTTGGCAGTAAAATAATAAAAGGTTTAAAATTCAACTTGAAAGGCTTTGTATTTATAATACATAAAACATTGCAGAAAGAGTCTTAAATTATGCAAGGGACAAATTATGGTAAAATTATTAAAAACAAAACAAAACAAAAACAAAGCAAATAAAATAAAATTATTATTTTACAGCTACTTTAGTAAATCCAAGCACTGGACTTCATTTTAAACTGCGTAATTAGTAGAAGACATGGAGCAGGTAAAATGAAGAGATGGGTTTGGCATATACTAATTTTCTCTGAGAATGGGAAAGTAAGTGTAGACATAACTATCACCAGCGGCAATATACAGTACATGTCATTTTCTCATGCTGTTCCTCGTAACATACCGAGTTACAGCTGGTGCTTCAGGAACACCAAAAACTACAGCAAAACAGAAGAAAAATAATTATAAAACTTTGGTATTTATAACTGCAGTTACAGATCCAACAAGATTACACATGAAAAAAGGCACATGCCCCGATTCAGACATGTTGGTAACAAGCAACAGATAGGTAGGTTTCATAAGTCGTCAAAGATGTTATTCCGGCCTATAGCAAGCAGCAGCAGGCTTTTACGCAAAAGTATCATGTAGAGTTGTTAACAGATTTTAGTGGATACAGTCACATACAAATCATTTACAAGCCACAATTAGTTTACTATTTACATAAGTTATTTCTCATTTTCCAGGTTAAATCCGTCTCTCTTCTAATGGCATCACCTTTGCTGGTTAGTAGTTTTACAAGCCTCCTTTGCCACTGAGGCTTTTGATGATCTAGGTCTTTTTTAAAAAAGAAAGACTGTCTATTTTATTATTGAAATGCAATAGGCTTAATGAATTGACATCACTGTCCTTTGTCTCATTCACGAGTTGTGTTAGTAAAAGTATCTCCCCGTTCTATGAGGTCAACATGGTTCAAAAACCATATCCGTGGTGAAATATCCATACAGACTCATTTTCTAATAAGCACGTGCGCAAACATCTCAGAAACAGGATTTTCATGTATTCAAACTGTAAGCAGCACTGGCGACTTAGAAAATGTGTTAGCCGAAACCTGAAACAGGTCAAAGATGATGTTAGTCTTTTAAAAAGTCCATCTGATGTGCAAAAAAATACTTTCATCCAACTAAATACATAACAGTTAAGTCATAAGCATATATTTATATATGTATACATAGCTGTTTACTAGAAAGGAGAACACTGCTGAATCACAGGCACAGTTTTCTTTATTTTTCATTTAAATAAGAATTTCGTGTGAGATCTGCAGAACCACTTGGCTCTTTAACCAGCATCACTGAGTCTGCAAGTGTGTACATATATATATATATCTTTTCTTTTTTATTTTACTTTTCATGGGTACATGCACAATATGCTAACAGCAAACCATATCAAATAGTAGTATCACATACACTAATTTTTAGATCTGGCAAGGCATACATATTAATTTGTTAACAATACTGTGGTCCTGCAGGATCCCTATGTTAAACTATATTAGAATCTTTCCAGTCAGAAACTGCTGGCCGCTGTGACCCTTCATTTTGATTCCAGAAGCAGCCTACTGTTTTGAGCTACATCACAGAGTGGAAGGCTTATATGACCAGGGGCTAATCAGAGACTCCATGGTGTTTAATTTGGTATATATTGTAGGACAGTGGTGTTTTTCAGTTGTCTGCATTATTATCACCAAACAGATTTCCTTTGTGGAAAATTTTTATTTCAGGAATCAATTTTGTATAAATAATCCTGACATTGCTCAAAAAGAGACACATGGAAATTGCCAAACACAGCATTCCTTTTATTTTTCAAGAGAAACATGGAGAATTCAACCTTGTTCTGAAGACGATTGGGAGGGTTGGTGATAGAGAGGAGGAAAAAAGAAGAGAAGAAAATCACTTAAAATCAGTTAAATCCTATGAACAACATTATTAACTAGGTTTTTTTTAAAAAAAGACTAAAATATTTGCTCACCACTTCCTTTTTAAAGGAAACCATACATAAATAACATCAAAATAAACCTGTATCAGAGTCTAAATGGCTGCTCATATACCTGACATTACAACGAGGCAGGCCTGCTCACTGCAACCATGACCTCCTGATTCAGTGTGTTCAGGCTAGCAGGACTGTCTCATGTAAAGCAGCTCAGTATGAACAGCCATGTCTGCGAAGGCTATCTAAGGTAAGGTTAAGGATAAGTTGTTCATAACCTACCTGGGAATCCTTGGCCATTGTAAGGAATGCTAGCACACTGGGATGAATCACAATATCCTGGTGGCCCTGGGGGACCTCGAATACCCGCATTTCCAGGACGACCTGGAGGCCCTGGTGGTCCTCGTGATCCTGTGGAGCCTGGTGGACCAGTTCTAGATTCTCCTTGTGGACCTAATTTTAGAATGGAGAGGTTGAGAGGTTGTTTTCTCTAAGAGTCAGCTTGATGAAACAGCTAACATTACTGGTGTCTTGACTACACAGCCTAGGCTACGTCTTTAGTGAGAAGCACTTGCACTTTGTTGCTGTATGGTGGTCAACAGAAAGAAAAACAAAAGAGAACTAGAAATATGACTCATTGTTAGTTGCTTTCTTTTGTGTGGCTTATTTAAGGATTTATTCATAGAATCTGATTTAGTAAGGTTTGAGCCAAGTAAGAAACATCAATGAATTCTCTGGTTTATTTCCTCTTTGTGTAAGATATCATGATCTCAAGGGAAACTATTAGATTAGACAAGCACACTGGATTTCAATTAAAATACAGGAGTACATTAATTCTGCTACCCCGTAGCCCCAGGACAGATGAGGTAATGTTTTTTTTGGAACCAGTCTTATTATGGTTAGCAGAAAAGTAAAGCTTCAAGTGACTGTGGCTACAATTTGCTGCAAGCATCTTACGAGTCCTGTAATGAAAAGTCATTTTAGCCTAGTAAACTACAAACAGGAACAAATGATGCAGCTGATTTAGGGCAAGGCATCAATGAACAAAATTTCATGATAAAAGACAAAAACCAATAGTCAAATCATTTGCCTCTATCAGCTGGTAACTCTGCATGTAGGAGTATTTTGTAGTTCAGCAACCAACAAGTAAAAAATTGAATTAGACACTGCAAAAGTATCATTTGATAACACTTTTGAAAAATATCTGTCAAATATTTGGATAATGTGTTTTCAGGAAAAACATTTTCACACAAGCAAGCATGCCAAATGAGGAAATGATGAAACAAAGACAAATATCTCTTACTCGCACCCAAAAATCTTTCTAAATTGCCAATTTTTTAGGGGTTTCCAGTAACCTCTAACACATGTCAAATACATGAAGTGGACAGAGTAAAGCATGTTCATTTACCATATGCAGTCTGGCTCCCTATGAAGAAATGTTGCCCTTTTCTCCTAATTTTCTGTAATCTGATTAAACAAAAAATATTTACCAGGTGGTCCCGGCAAACCTCTTGGTCCTTGAGATCCAGTCCCTCTTTCGCCTTTCTCTCCAGGCATGCCTACAGAATAATAAAAAGGCAGTAAAAACCAAAGAAAGGAAACCACATCAGCAAATATTTCTTCATGCTTTCTTGTTGACGTTAATATTTAGTTCCTATTACTTAATGTAACAAGATCGGTTAAACACTATGTTCTACAGATGTCCACATGTGTATTTGAGAAAAAAAATTGGTTATAAATACACTAATGTAAAAATAATGTAAGACGCAGAGATAATTTAGCGTGAATAAACTTTTTAAAACATAGAAAAGAATGTGAGATACTAAATACACCACAGAACCTTATTATTTTAAATTACAAACAGGAAGGTACTTCAAGGTTGCATACTTCTGCTATAAAAGATGCTTTACACTTTCTTAGGAACAGTTATAATGAAATAAGTTTAAGAAATTCAGAAATTCATTCTTCCTTGATTTATTTCTAGTCTTTATTTTAAAGAGTATACTAAAATATATGCTAGAAAACACAGCTCTGAGTCTATGCTACAGTAAAGTAGCTGGAATAAGCAAAGGCCGCAATATAGTATAGTACAGATACTCCATATGATTGCAGTGATCCAGGATAGCCATAAAATAGGTTTACCCAGATGCTCAAATTCAGATCAGAGTTGCTTCCCTCAGAGTACTGCAAAGAACCAAAGATGTAGACCTAATTCTTTCAACTCTGACATTTTATTCTTGGTAATGACTCATTCTCTCTCTTAATCAGTGTTATATTTTGCAAAGTTGTGTTACTCTAAACAGCCTTTCAAGATACAGCTGTTTAGTGCCAGAAGAGTTCTGAGAACTTTCATTTTCCTAGGATATTCTATGGAAGCATCAGACAGCAGCCAAAATGTTAGACTAATTTGTGTTTCCTGAAATCTAAGCAAGGGAGAGCCAGAGGAAAAGCACTGATGTAATCAACCTTGTCCTCTAGAACACCAGTGTCCCTCAGGCAATCCAACTGGCCTAACAGGCTGCTGCTAGGTATGGGCTTCCTCGTCTGTCGTGGTAAAGGGAGCAGGCAGCTCTCCTGCCAGTCTCTGCGCTATGTCCACTGTACAGCTGCCTTGGAATTTACTCACCTCTTTCGCCAGGTGGACCTTGGACCCCAGGAGGTCCTGGGAATCCTGGTCTTCCTCCAGGTCCAGGCTCTCCTCTTGTTCCAGCAGCTCCTGGGGGACCAGGTGGACCTGGTGGCCCTGGCTGGTTACGGTTTGAATAATAATCGTTCGGAATTTGATTCAGCATTTGATTGAATCGGCTCATTTGACCTTCAAAAGACAACAAAAAATGTGAAATGAATGAAAATCTTTTATCAGAGTGGGAAGTAATAAAAAAATCATCTCTCTTCATTAAGTCCTATTCTTGCTCCCATTCAATGAATTAGTGATTAATTACTTCAGATGAATTAGAAAGACTTAGGATGAATGTCTGTTGAGAAGGTTGAACATAAATGGAGGAGGGAGTGAGGGAGGAAAGGTAAGGGGGACTCTGGAAGCCAATGACATTAACAGAAATTTATCATAAACCTATTAAAATCACAAAGTAAGCACTTTTTTACAATACTCTTGTTCTCAGAGCTCTATTCAGAGTTGCTTTTACTCTGAAGAACAGAAAGGACTTATTCCACTTCTAAAACTGGAGTATCACGTTTCTATGTACTTTCAGAGCTCGGAAGCTACCACAATCAGTATAAATTATGAATGTGTAGAGCTAGCAGCACACAGTCTGCAAAGTTGCTTTCTTAAGCCTGTAGGATGCAAAGGCTTGTACCTATATACCTTCTGCACATAGGCAAAAAAATGGTGTGTGAATAAAAGCAACAGCATTGTGAAACTATGCAGGAAGGAACCCCTTAATGGGGGGACACATCTAGCCCTACCTGATTAGTGTAATGTGCCAATCCTAGCATAAACCTGAAGAGATGAGCTGAACATGAAAAAAATAAGGCAGGGATTCTCAAAGAAGGGAAGAAGATCTCAGGTAAGAGATGCGTATTCATAAGTCTAACACATTTGTGAATGTAATTTCCTTCTTCTGTGATGACTAACTAAGAGACGTATTTTAAACAGCAGCCATCACAGATATTTTAAAGGATATACTGTCCTCCTCCCTGTACACAAAGGTAATGATCCCAAAGGTATATCTGTTTACCTCAGTCAGCACTTACCCTTGTAACAGATACAATATTAAGAACAATTTATGGGCACATTAGCCTCTGTCCTTGGCAGGTCTGCTGACAGCAAAAGCACTGCTTCAAGGACAGAGAGAAAGCTTCTGTAGAGAACAATTTCCTGGGCTGCAGAGCTGCACTGTGTGGCAGTAGAGGACTGAAATTTAATCTGAAGTCCTTCTCCAAATAAATATTACTTTCATTTGGATAGCATTGCTGATTCTGTGTACAGTAGTTACCCAACATTCATCTGTCTTTCCCTGCTGGCAAAATACCTGCAGTAAGCATTATTTTACTCACTGATTCCCTCCTCTTGAAGATGACATGCTTAAAGAGAAAATGTATACTGATTTTACTGCAAAGATGAAGTAATTGTGGACCAGAATGACAAAAGGAATGTCACACTCCTTGTACAGAGTATTAGACCTGCATGTGTAATTCCAAAGGTCACAGACTAGTTCATGATCAAACTAACCTCTGGATCTGGCAAAAATTTGCTGCTATGTTTTTTTCCACCAAATAATTGACATGTGACAGCTATAAGATCAGTCAAGCTCTTGCTGTGCTCTCCGACCACTGTCTGTCACCTCAAATTTAAACCATTGTTTTCTCTTTTTAAAATACAAAGTGGTATACTACTACTATGACAAACAAAGCAAGCAACACAGTTTACCATTTATCAGTTGTTCACAGACTTGTCTTGCAACTGCTCGCATCATGTTCTGAGAAGCAATGTCACCCTAAATAATCAAATGCGAAATAAGTGTTTTATTAGCAAGTGTCTGTGCTTTTAAAGACATAGTGTTTAATTTTAAAATTTGAGAAGAACTGACTTTCATTCAGACTTACTCTGTCACCTTTTTCTCCCTTCATTCCAGGTGCACCCTAAAATAAATAAAGAAAAATAAAGCAATTGAAGGATTTTGTTATTCCACCCCAACTATTGGTTTGAGACATGCAATTCTAGAAAAAATTTAACTCCTTCAAGAAGACAGACCCAGTTCCTTCTTGAACTTTATATTTCAGAGATGCTAAAACCGGTGCCATGAAAGACTGGAGAAACAATGATCTTTTGTGTGGGGTCAAACACGCTGATAGACGCTTAAGAAAAAGATCAGAAGGAAAAATTCAAACTAGGGCCAAAAAAAGGATGTATTCTGACACTGGGATCTCACTGTCAATTTGAAAGTTGAATTTCTGGCATCACATTTCTGTAAATGATCAATGATCTTGTGTGACTTAAACAAGACGGTTTAATTTTAAGTCTTAAGACAACTCATCATTAAAGAAGGTAATCTAGGAAAAATAACACAAGTCTAGGAAGAGTAGCTGTCTCCTTAAATACATATGAAAAGGATTCTCTGTTAAGACAGAAAGATTTATGCAGAGATGACACATAAGATGGAGAGAGATGCCAGTAAGTGCTTATGCTATTCATAATGACAGCTTCCCTCTTAATTCTCAACTATTTCTAGTCTTACAAAAGTCTTACAGAAGTTTTAGCTTGAGCAGCTTTATAATCATTCACATTTGCCAACTTTTTTCTAACTGCACTTTCCATTAGCCTTTGAATAGTTTAGTGGTTGTGTATTTTTTGGTTTTCAATAATACTATGTAAGAAGCAAACCAGAAGGCCTGATTCTAATTTTTATATAAGTATGTGTATATGAAAAACATCAGGAATAATGATGGATTCTAGCATGAGTTCACACAGATTTTCACTTGTAGCCTAAATTACTATTTGAACATAAGGCATATTTCAAAGGTGAGAGATCAGTTTGGTCATCTGCTGCTCTATATGGCTCTCCACATACTTACACACACATCCTAATTATTACTGCTTTGTACACTGTAATATTTCTTTAAGGAGCCTGTTTATCACCATTAACAAAGCAAAGGCTAAGTGTGGGCTGCAGCTGTTTCTCATAACATTCCTACAGTACCCACAATTAATTTCAGCAACATGAGACACCAAATCATTCCACTGAGGTCACAGCAGATACCACTTGAATGCAATGGTACTGTTTCATAGACTTCTGTCAAGGTTTTGGGCAAACAAATGCCCACGGGGTATGTTGGAGTGTGAACTTAGTATGCTCTCTGAGCTTCTCGGCAGCAGAGTTGCACACACCTACCCCATGAGATGCCACAGAAAATATGAGACAGTTCATCCATCATTAAGTAGTTGTCATATGGTACATTTGCATCATGAATTGTTCACACAAAATTGCTTGTACAGACTCAAATGACTGATTTAAAATGGTGACACCATAAATGTGCCACCTGAATAAATTATGTCACCAATGAGACAGTTACTAATAAGTACAAAATACACCCATCAAACTGATGAATATTCTTTTCCTTCTGTCCTTTACTCTTTGATCTATATCTTTCTTACTCTGTGAAGTCCACAGGGAAACATCTGTCTTTTAGTTTTAGCTTATTACAGCCACATGCTGAAACAGCCTATGGACTTCTAAATGCCATAACAACATAAATAAATGGTAACACTAAAATCATCAGGAAATATGACCTTTCTGTCTGTCATTCTCTAATAATTAACATTGTGGTAAATGATGATGTACTTAAGCTCTAAAAGAGATGTAATTTGACTCCCAAATCAACAGACATCAACATCTCACTCATAAGCTATTACATATAGCTGAAATATCCATTGAACAGAATTGCAGGTTTTTATTTGCACTAGTCTGTAACATGAAAATCTGGGTGGGGCGCGGGGAGGGGAAAGTTAACAAACTATTTCATACTTCTCTTTCTGTTTGAAACTTGCCAACTTTTTCTATTTTATGAAAGCATATTCCTTTGAAATTATATGCTGCATAAATACTTATAATACTTGATAATTTGTATTCTAATTCTTTCTAAGGCTTTCATAGTAAAACCTTGTGTTGTTTTGACCAGAAGCATATCATACAGTACATAGTTTGTTTATCCACTAGGTAAGTGCAAGCATTAGAAATCAGATTTCTGATCTACTATCCTGACAATATTATAATAATTGCTTAAAATTCCATGTTCCAAGTAATTCACTTGCTAGAATATTCACACACCAGAACTATACAAAGAGAAAAAAATTATACAAACTCAAAATGTTCAAGTCCTATACACCGTTTCTGGAAATATTTTTGCTCATTGGTCAAGAAAAGTTCTTCAGGCTGTCTTCAACCACAAGCCATGTTGGTATGACAGGAAGGTGCTATGTTAACAAAAGTACAACATTGCTCCAAAGTATTGCCAACACAGGTCCCCCAGCTAGGGAAATGATAATGCTATTCCTTAATTCTAAGCAATACATAGTCAATTTTGCAATTCATTGAAATAAAATGAATTCTTCAATTTGTGACCTTGCAAACAAACGCTGATTCAGCCTTATGACTGAAAATCTATAGGCTATTTGGAACCAATTTTAAAATTTGAAGATTACAGGCTGATGACTATGTTAACAATAAAGTGCATTTTACACCTGGATATTTTAGAAACACGTTTTCCAAAAAAAAATGATTCCAACTGCAATTACTGAGTTGCTATTTGCATCTTCCTTCCACTTGGTTAAATGTCTCTTAAATTTCAGTTTATTTTCTTTTAATAGACAAAAAAGTGCAGTTTAGCCAACTGCTTGACAGCATTTTGAGAAGCAGCAGCTGCTGCTGGCATTCTGTTTTGTTGATATCCTGTAATGAGGGAGTCACTCGGGGTCAGCGCAAGGAAAAGCTGGTTTATGCTGTGTGTGGGATTTTTTCTGAGCTGTGGGATGAAGGCTGGGCCTGCAGCATAGTTCTATGGCTGAAGGAGGACAAAACAAGGAAAGTTTTTGCTTTAAAAGATAACATGCTCATTTTTTTTCCCCAGAAGAATGTTTGCTCCCCTCAAGAACCACCAATTTGTTCCTGCCAAAGTAGTGTCTTTTTGAGACTTCATCTAGGACGTTTGCATAGATGGATGCAAGATCAGTGAACACATGGCAGCAGGAAATGCAGAATTTCAAAGCCTGCATATAACTCACAACAAACTTGGGACCCAAAACGTTTTCACAGTTCATTTGGTCCTAGAGGCGTCAGTTTAATAGCACCTTATATATAAAACATAAAAACAAAAAACACTGTTTCCTGGGGACCTTTCAGATGAACAAAGTCAGACCTGTTGTCACAGAGTCTGTAGCTCTGCGTTAACACAACTGACTCTGCCTCTCCATCCATTACTGTTTTTACTCACACACCTATAAAACAGCAAGTACTGGAACTTTTCCTCTCTTATAGTCCAAGATCTTCTATTTCCCATTACATTTATTCACAGAAAACATTTCCATTTATTTTTGAACCATTAATCTCTTCCAGCTAAATGAGTCCTTCTTACTCTTGATGGTTGTTACCTTATGATACGTGTACAAACTGTTACCAGGTTCTCGCTCTCTGACCAGACAGATGGAGGACAGATACTTTAGTCTCATCTAGGATAGCCTCTGCTCAATTCTCAATAGATTACCAACTCATTTGTGTACTTATGGTTCCTTTTTTAGTCATTTTGTTACTACAATGGAAAAAAACACGTTTCTCTTGGAGGTCCTTATAAGCAGATTAAAAAGTCAAACTTGCTATTTCCATGAAAGGTCAGTTAACATAAGCACACAATGAGGTAGAGAAATGTTCTATGGTGTGGTCTGTCTTATTTTAGCATGTTAGGAGTATTGAATACACCAGGAAGGAGCTCCAGTTGACTGCATTCACTGGGAATATGTTCATAACACCAAGGCTGCTCATAATTTGCAGGTAACTGTATATCTTTTACCTGGAATGTAATGTTCCTTGGTTTGTAGGGGGTCTTTTTCCTTACTTTCATTGCATAGTACCAGCAATACAGACAGTTCAGGTACAAGAAAAAATGACAGGATCTGGTCAAAAGTTATTTGCTCCTTATATTTATCAGAGGCAGTGTGAAGCCTCATTATCTTTCTCTTCAGGCACAACTGTGAGTCATGACACTGCAAGTTGCATTTGGCTGTCAGACTGCACCTTTGGCAATTGTAATACTGCACACAAAGGAAGGCCTTGAAATTCTGTCCACCAGGAATCTGATAAAACATCTGTGCAAGGTGCAAGCCAGAATTCCTGCTGGGATCTGTTCTAGAAACATTATAAATGGTAAATGTGATGCACAGTGTCCCACTACAAGAAAGTGCAGTAACTGGAAAAAAAATGTATTTCTAACTGAAAGGACCTTGTAAGATTAGAGTATAGGAGAATTTAGACATGGTTCTTGGAATGGAGTTGACTGCTTTGCTTTGCAAAAGCCCTGAAACTGGGTTAGTAGCCAGATGTCCTTCTAAGTACATTATTTACCTGCAGAAGATTTTTTGCTGCTTAACTGGCTCAGCTATCCAGTGTCCCAGGAGAAGGAGAAATCAGATACACCTGGCAGTTTGAAGCTCCCTTGTGAACAAATCACAGCATTTTGTGCTCTATCAAGCATCTGACCCAGCAGGAATACGAAATTAGCAACATATATCTAAAGGCAGGAAAGCTTCAGTACTTTCCCAAGACACTCAGTGTCCTCTACTACAAGGGGAAATGGAATTTATAGTCCAGCAAACACAGACTGAATTCAACATGTGTATGAAAAAATAACCCAGCTTCCAGGTGTTCCTGGGAGCTTCCACTTCATGACCATCAAGGTTCCCAACCTACTATATATTCTTCCAAATTATCCAGCTTTCATATACCCAATTACACTGAAGCAGGATGGAAAATTCTAGATGACTGCCATAAATTAAGCACAAGTAATGAATGACTTCTCATTTCACTTGCTGTCTCTGCTCCTGACTCAAGCATAACTTCTTAGAGATCCTATAAATGAATCAAATCAAATTTCACCTGAAACTGTCGGTGGGAGCCAGCACCTCCTGCTCCTTCTACCTATTCAAGAGGCACTTTAAAAGCCAGACTAGAAGCCACAGAAACCACCCCCAAATAATTTTGAGATAACATTGTAAAAAGCACAAAACCTTTGCAAAACAGAACTGATTAAGTAATATTATCAAAGATTGTCCACTTTCAGCAGTTTATCACATTTTTGCTACACACACACAAATGTAAAGACTTCCCAGTCATTTTGCTGACCTAGTTCTCCATGCTTATGCAGTGTAGAATATATGTCTTGGCACATAATATCTTACAATTTTTTAAGTGGAAACAAGAGACCACAATTTCCAGCCCCAACTATTAAACTCAGCAAAATGGCATACTATAAAAATAAAATTATTTTTAAAAAAAGACTTGTGGATTTAGGTCAGTCCCACCATACTAACCACCATCATAAGTGCAAGACAACTGTTTAAAGCAAGCAGAATCCTCATATTCATCAACAGACTGTAACTTTAAATTCGATACTCTAAGTGTATCATTATCTTACTGGTGTCCCACGATCTCCTGGTTTCCCTGGTTTTCCACTTGGACCAGCAACTCCTGGAACTCCTGGGGCACCCTGCAGCAGAAGATATGAAAAGTGAATTGTGGAAAACCACAACAACCTAAGTGCTAAGAAATGTGTTATTGCATTGAGTCCAAAGCAATACTGAAAATGGTTCTTATCGGGGGTTTTTCTGTTAAGTACATATTAGGCTTGAAAACTTTCTTACAGAACAAGTAGTTTGTTTCTTAATGGAAATGTATACTTTTACATAACACCACAGTTAACCAGGCATTTCTGAACCTAAAAATGCAGGGAGTGTCTATATGTTTTTGGTATCAATCTTAATGACAGACTCCTAAAGAAGTACGAAACAGTTTGGCCTTCTAAGTTCATCTAACAGGTCTTGTGATCCCTGTAAAAGTCCAGATCAAGAGGACCATAAAAGTCATTCTAGTGATGCTAGATAAATATGAACAAACAAAAGATCAGTATTTGGTTATGTGATAAAAGCCCATCTGAACACTCACAAAGGGGCACAAGAAAGATCATCATGGGGAGTGGGAGCTGCCCAAATAATACCCTGCCCAAGACCCCTGTCCCTATCTGTGATGTAAATGTGCACTCTGTGTGTGTATGCCCACTGGAAATATATCTTCCAACTTGCTTCTGGTTGGACCTATAACATTCAGCTCCAGCAACTTGCCTATCTCAGGCTTCCTGATCCAGCATATGTTTTTCTCTAACAGCCAGCCTCTTTTCTAGCATGGTCCCACAAAGCACAATGAAGCTGCTTTTTAAGACAAAACTCAAACACTCTTGTCAAAAAAACCCCCTGTATTAAAAGCATTTGATTCCACCAGTTTACAAGTAATAAGCTGATTGCTTTCAGAAGATCTAGCTATGCATTTAAAGGTCATGACTAAAGAATCAAGTAAACTGGTTCTTTCCTTATTTACACCAGCAAAAATCGGTTTCGAAACACTGTTACAAACATTTGTGAATACATCCTTTATGCAGCTGTCTGCTCACCTTTTACTGAGAGTTTCCCAGACCCATTTAGGGTATTAAACAAAGGATCCATGTCTATTTGACAGAAATTGAAAATGTCAATGTAGCTCTCTGTTGGCTCAGGTCTCCTAATTCAGAGTATATCAAAGACAAAATTATATTTACCGCTGGTCCTGGTGGGCCTCTTGGACCTGTGGGACCATCTTTTCCTGTGAAACCCTATTCAAAAACAAAAGCATAATTAGAGATTAATTTAAGATTGCAGCTAGATGAAAATAGCCTTTAAGATTATGTAATTGCAATACTCCTGATTACTACTGGCATATATTTTAAAACTAATCCACAACATAAGCTACAAAATAGTTATCACAACTAATGCTGGAGAAGGCTATGGAACAATGAGCTATAGACAATTTAGAAGATGTTCAGCTGCTGTTGATTAACTGAAAATTAAATCAATCTTTCTCAAAATTTTTAAGAAAAGGAATCATCGTTCTATCCCAGAAGAGTAAGATCTTCCTTTTCGCTGTTCTCTCACTCATGGATTAGTTGGAAAATCAGAGGTTTCTGCTTAAATGAAGAGCCATCTCCCTCCCAGATATTTCCCCTGCAAGAAGAGATGCTGAGAAATCCCATTGCAGTAATCTAACATAGCATTCACACATTAATGTTGATGACCCATGACTCACCAATCCAACATAATGCTCTTTTGGCAACTGGCTATGATATTTTTACTTCTGGCTATCAAATCCCACTAAAGGACAACTATAAATGCCTATATCAGCTATTAATTTTGACTGCTAAGGCTTGTAAGAGCTTTTGTCTAATTTTGAGCTAATTTTCACTATAAAGACAGTAAATTGCTTCAGTCATCTCAAAGGTGATATCCCACTGTGACAACAAAAGAGATTTTCTTAGTTGACTCCGATTAGAAGAAAGGAATTGCAACAACTCCAGAATAAAATACTTATGTGCATGCCCTTCATTATGAAGACATTTCAGAATCCTCCATTCAGAGAAAACTTCTTAGCTCCAGATAGTCAAAAGTTTAGGAGCAAACCTGACCTTCACAGTTAGATTGGCACAGACAGATTCTTTACCAATATAACATCTCCCAGACATTGACATAAGCAGAGTTTCAAGGCAACAGCAACAGCATGGGGAAGACAGCAGAGCTGAACTCCTCAGAAGAGCCCCGCTCAGGGGACACATTGCTCTATGGGTGCAGGCATCTGAGAACCCGGTCAGGAAAGGGAGCAGTGCAATTTTTACAGAAGCTATTGGCTACCTGTCTGGGGAGGTTTTCACCCCCGAGGTGTTTCCAACCCTTCTACTTTAGTCTCTCCAGATGGGATACTGATAAAAGAAATCCTTTTGAAAAAGCATTTGAAAATAGATAAAGAAGCGGGGGGAGGGAGGGGAGGAACACAAAACCCACATTACTTGATCTTTTAACACAAACTGATGAAACCTTACCCTTTCTCCTGGAGGTCCCACTGGGCCAGGTGGACCAGTTAAACCTGGGGTTCCCTAGAGGGAAAAGGAATGAGAAATTGTATCCATGACAGACCAAACAACACTGCTATGCTAACCATCCCATATATCGCCAGTAGAGATGTTCTTCCACTTTTTCTGTCTAATCTCACTGGACACCGACAGCATTGCTTTCTACAGGGCATTACTACTCCCTAAAAGTGTATTACTCAGGGTTATAAGGACTAATAAAACAGATAAGGAATACAAGGCCCTTGGCCCATGATTGACTTCATCTGATATATGAAATTAAATCCACAACAACATTTAAACATCCCCCATCTAGTCTTTATATCTCCAGTAAAATTAAGGGCAATACAGTAACCAAGGAATATTCATTATGTCACCACATGTGCAGAAAAATTACCTTAGATTATCTAAATTTTGATGATTATCTAAAAACACCCTAATTTTTTCTCCTCAAAACCTAATCCTAGTTTACAATATAGAAACCTGAAAGTAATTGAAATTTAATATTGCTTTCTTCTTTCAGAGCACAGACAGTTAATGTCCCAAGACCACTTGAATTCCAAAAGAAGGAAGTAATTAGGCAACATTGCTGAAGAGGGGTTCTGCAAAAGGTTCTGCAACCTTTATTTTAGGAAGACGCTGAACTGCAAGTGGTCAGCAGTTGAGAGACCTTCCTGGGACGTTACCAGTGTACTCTTCACAACTGTCCAGATGGACATTTGCCTTGACTCAGTACAGCTGTTCTTTCACTCTTACTGTTTTGGATGGTTTACTATTTCCTATATTTCAAATTCCTAAGTATAAGATAATTATGTTTCCAAAACTATTACTTAGGAAGATATGAGAAGAGCCCATGACTCCTAGTGATGTCAAAGACAGCTGGCCAGCAGCAAACCTGGATCAGGAATAGTGTAAAATGACATTACCTTGTCTAAGCATCAACTTACCGATCTTCCTGGTAGTCCAGGTTGGCCAGCATCACCTTTCATTCCTTGACGACCCTATAATTTTCATAAATGATTGCAAGATATTCTGAATCACAGAATTCATTTGTGTAAATGGACAGAAAATATTTCACACAAGATACCTAAATTAAGGAATCCAAAACCTAACTACATATTGTGGAATAAGTTAAGATTCATATACCTCTTAAGTGAAGCAATACAGATCTTCTCACAAATATTTGCAAATGCAGGATGACTGGTTGATATTATATTAAAAACAGGGCAAGCAGACATTTGAAGGGGGCTTCAATTGATAAGAAAGTGACATGGACTTTTGAGTAAGACAGACTGATATCACAGCAGGAAAGCTGTGAGGGGTTATATGATTTCTTCCAATCTCCCTTATCTTTCTCAACTGGGGAATGGAGCTGTCTAAACTCATGAAAGGTGAAACATTGGTCTTTTCTCTAACCCATGGTCTAAAAGGCAGTACACACTTCCAGGACACAAGGTGTAGGAGCATATAAAGACGCAATAATGTATTGCCTTTCATAGCTAGCTTGCGTTTCATATACACTACAGCACTGTACTATAAATGCACAGTCTAAACCCACATGACCTAAACTTGACAATACAGTATTTATTTTTTTACAGTGGCTTCATGATAATTCAGCATTAAGAACTGTTAGTAACCATACGCTTTGTAAACACAGCCTGCCAACATGAATCCCAATTGGTATGAAAACAAGGACTCAAAAGGGGTGCTCTAACTTCTTGTTAGCTAATGAGAAATTCCATGAATCTTGGCGTTTTCATTCTTCAGACTGTATCAACTGAATGTGACAAATAAATGTATTATTTGTATTCCACATGTAAAAGGAATGTGTTTGCCCTTTCTTGTTCTTTGGCACGTCTAGACCATCTTGATGAAGTTTTTCCTTCTGCTATACGATAAAAAAACTGAAAAGTATCTACACAGGTTAAGAAAATCTTTCTACTTTGTCCTTACAAAGCAGACGGTGTTCCTAATGTCTATCTTCCAGCACATATTATTTTCCATTTCCCAAATTACATTACAGACAGAGCAGGTGAGCTATTATCAAACATAAAATAAGATAGGATGCAATCACACACCAATTCTATTTTGTTTTCCATAAACTTTATATTTTGCTAAAAGACTTCATACAAAAAGGTCTTGAATATATTAAAATTCAAGCTAATTCTAAACAGGAAACAACAGAATTATAATCCTACTTTCGGGGTGATTGCTTATTAAAATGTGGCAAAAGCAGTTTTAATACATTCACAAAGTAACCAAAGGGTTATGTATGCTATTACTATAAAAAAAAAAAAGAATATGGTGAAATTTCATCAGTGCTTTGAAGGCATGTGCATGAAATCAGAAGCAGTATCTTGCTAAAATATGCATGCTGTTGACAAGAAAACCCCCTAGGAATGAAAGGCTGTTCTGTATGACTAGATATAGGCACCCGTTTCCTCTCTGAACTTTCAGCTACTGATTTAGGCCAGAAAATAGTTGTTAGACATGCAGGTCTATGAGAAAGTCTTCAAATTAATATTTCATGCTTAATTTTCCTGCACCACAATTTGATAGTTTTGAGTCCTAAAACTGGAATGCCTAGTAACTCTACAGAAAAGCCATTAAGACTGAAAACAGAGTAGCACAACATACATTACAGTGTTTAGACTCTGACCCTTCATTGGCATCCCATAAGCACATCTTACATTCAGGACAGAAAATGCTGTTGTATTTAAGAGATTTGTTTCAGAAATAGATTTGTTTCATAATACTACTGCCCGGCAGGGACAAATGAAGATTCACGCAAAACTGTCACCCACTTCCGCATGGACAGCTCTGGCTCCCCACACATTCCCACCTGCACCCAAAACGGCCACTCACCGGTTCACCTGGGATTGACAACCCATTGGGGCCTTGTGGACCTGGTGGACCTTGAGGGCCAGGAGGACCTGTCTCACCACGAGGACCAGGAGGGCCCTTAAAGCAGAAAATTAAAACAAAATTGTAAATGTCAATCCCTTCTGAGATCCGTAACTGCAAAATCCTTTGGGTTAGACACTTAAGGTAAGTCAGAAGCTTGGAGACGCCTTTAGTACTTCAGAACAACTTTAGAAACAGTTATTCAAGTGGCATACCCTTTCATAAGCTATTCTCTGATTCATCTTGGCCAATACATGCCCTCTGGCAACATGAATTAGAAGCATAATCATCTCCTTTGTACAGAGGAGAGAACAATTCTGCTGCAGACTGTGTATCAACACCCTGATGCCTGTAATCCCAGTATCCTGATGTGCAGTCAGTGCCTTTGAAGCTACATAGACTGTGTATATATAATCTCCAATAGGTAGGCTGCACATAAATAACATAAAGGCATATTTTCAAGTAAATTTTTAATTTCCATTCTTAGCATAAAACTAAGCATATAAATTTTCATACAGGTAAGCATGTAGCAAACATTATTATAGATGCACTTGAGGAAAGATACTTACAGATGATCCAGTCAAACCCCTTTCACCTCTGGGACCTTTAGCACCTGGGCCACCCTAAATTGAGTATTTGGAAAGAAAATTTATTTTATACATAGAAAGAAAAGGTACATAAAACTGGTGTGCATTATGAATCTTCTTTAATAAACTCTTATATGAAATCCCGAAGTTTCAAAGTGTACAGATCACTGCTAAAAAGAGTACTAGAATAAAAGATGCATGAGGAACTCAGATAAACCACATCAGCTTAAGCCTTGCCAATTCAGTGGATGAAAACTGTGATTTTTGTCTCTGCAGATAGAAACTTCTTCAATTTATATTCATCAAAATCTCTGGATATCTCTCTAGTAGACTACCAGACAACTTAACTGGGCTTCAGATTCCTCATGCAGCAATTTGACACCTTTAAAGTAGCAGGACTACTGGGCTGTGTATAAAAAATTTGACACCTTTAAAGTAGCAGGACTACTGGGCTGTGTATAACTCCCTTATATTCAAAGCAATTGATAGGAGCATATCCATTCCACAGACTACTATCTCTCCACACAAAAAATAAAGAGAGTAACTAATTTATTTCCCTGACAGAGTAAAGAATCTTTCCTTGGAGTGAAATCCTGATTCTTTATTTAGGGAAAAATATTTGCACACTCCGTTAAAAATATGTTGTACACGATGTACAAGACAGCTGAGACTCGGCCAGAGTCTTTCAACCTATCAAACAACGAGCAGCTATTCACAGTGATGATCACATCGTAAATACAGGAAAAAATTATATAAATGAACAGAGGTGGTAGGAGCTGCCTAACTGTGTTTGAAATTAAGATGAAATGGGGACAGATTACTGTGATGTTATGGACATGCTGATAGACACTATGTCTCTGACAGATTTTTTTTTTTTTTTTTCACAAAACCATAGATCAACACAAAACTATTTCCATAAATTTAAAAATCAGAAACCTCTCTATTGCAAATAGTTACAGCTGGTAACTTACAGCTGGTCCAGGAGGTCCTGGAGGTCCCACACTGTCTTGAGTACAGGTACAAGCATTTGGAAGAGCTGGGCACTTTGCTTCATCTCTCTGAAAATTCAATCACAACAATTACTGTCATTTTAAAGAAAAATACTCACTGGCAGCATGTTTTTCTGAAACGATAGCAGGAAGATTCTCTATTATCCTGTTTTCAAGTAAAAATAAAACTCACATCTCAACAGTGGTTTCCAAATGTTTCCACAGCATCTTTTATATTTTTTAGCAAATTTTCTCTGCAAGTTATGCAAGGCACTAACAACAGAGGCACAAGCAAAATCAAACTCATACACAATTCCTGTTGATCTAATATTTATATATGCATTGGACAATCAACTTGCACTGACAAAGAATATACTAGTTATTTTTTGAATGCTAATCCAGGAAGAAATTAAATAGAAAAAAATATATATAGCTATTCCACTCATAATACCTAGAATCTGCAGCATCAAAGAAATTACATTATAACACACATTTTATGCATCACTCCTAAGGGGCTCAATTTTGCATTACAACCTTTCTCCCTCAAACACAAAACCTTGAAATGCAGTGTTGTTCACTGGCTGCTCTGACAACTGTGATTTAGAGGTGTTGTCAGTACAAGGTATAAGACCAGGCTAATATTGATATTGCTAAATTTCCTATTAATAACATTTTTCTGAATAGCCGCTATTTCATTTATACTTACCATTGAAGGAAGATCACAGCATCTGTCTCTACTAGTCCAAACTGGACTGCATACAATGTCGAAATTCTGGATTTCTAACTGTAAAAGAATGGAATACTCTTGAAAGATGAGAGATGTTAATTATGAAATCTAGGGACATTATCATTAAAAATTACTCCTCTATTTATTTCTAATGAGGTTAACAGAATTCATATTTTCACTTCTTCCTTTGACACTGACAGAAGAAGGATTTAAAAATAATAAAAAATTTAAAACCAAGCCTACATAAGTCTACAAGAACTTCAAACACTGATGCTTGCTCATGTTCTGGGGCAAAAGATAACGAAATAATGTGACTCAAGAAATATTTTGCAATGCTTAATGAATTTCAGTATTGATGAATTTCTACATCAGCTGAGTGCCTGTAGAGTTCAACATGAAATCTGGCCGAAAAACTTTTGGACCAGCTCTGAGGACTGCAATCCTTGGGTCACATACTAATTCAGATTCATGAACAGAACTTTTCACCGACATTAGCAGCAAAAGGTTTTGCAGAGAGGCTGAAATGGGGATCTTAAGTAGACTGTAGGGTAAAAGGAGTTTCCTCTCTTTCACCCCAAGAGCTATGATCCTGTAGTTTGATACATACAATCAAACATTTGATGGTAAGCACCAAGAATCTTCATCGGCTGTTAGGGTTTGCACACATGGGTCAGACCGTGGACTTAAATCTTCTAATATGAAGCCCAGGTAATAGTATTGATTACATATTAAATGTATATCAGGATAACTCATGTGACCTTCACAGCATCTGCCACTTTTTCATTACAGGCTTGTAGATCATAAAGTCATTGGGGATTTCTTTGATCACCCAGTAGAACACTCACCACAGGATATGTCAGAATTAAAACCTATTCATTAGAGAATGTCTTTTAGGAATAAAAATTCTTCTATAAAAAATGTTCAGTGATAGAGAATCCACAGTAAATGCATTCACTGACTAACTGCTCTCCCTACTGAGAGAAAAACATTCCTGCTCTTGTTTGAATTTACCTGACTGCAACTTTCAGCTATTTGATTTTTGTTCTTGCAATTCTGTTGGAATGAGAAGCTATCAAGACCAAACTTCTCAGTTAAGTATATTAGGTCTTACAGGATAGACACTTAGGAGCTTTGGGTGCAACATTGGTTTCTTAGCAATCCTTAATCTATAATCTTTCCTCAGAAAATTTCAAGGGCTTGCATTAACGAATGGATTTATATTTATTGCTTACTGTTGCTGATCTTCGGTCGCCTTTTAGAAGTTTCCCAAGGATTTCATAACCATCAGTTGTGATGTTCCCAGCCTCCTTAATTGGTTTTTCCAGTATTTCACTGCAGTCAATGTAAATCTTAACATTTGACGAAGTTACAACAATATGGACCTGAAAAAAGTTAAGCATAATATTTAGAAAAGGCACATAGGCATAACAGTATTTCACTTGATTAGGTAGTACTGTTTGAAAGCTTCCTCCTAGTAAACCTGCTTTAATTTCAACTGGTGGAAAAATTCAAATTCGAAGAAAGTCTATGACATTAACAACTTCTTCAGAATGTGCTGAAGGTCAATAAGATGAATACACAAGCACAGCTAAGAAATACTGTTTAATGTAATAGTTGAACTATAATTATTTATTTTAAAAGTTTGCCTGAAAATTACTTTAACATGGCATAAAAGTAAAAAAAAAATAACAGAATTTTTGAGAAGAATTGAATATAAGCATTTCTTGTCCTCCTCGGATGTCTGGGACCACACAAGAGGTTTATGAGTCTGTGACTGCTCACGGGCTAATAGACTCTGCCTGTAGCTCAGAGAGTAGATTGTTTCAGATCCAAAGATCCAGGGTTCAGTTTCCACAGATGACTCAACCAGAGCTATTAGCTGCATTGAGATACAGGAAGTGACCAGAGAAGCCTGCCCAGAACAAGATAAAATAATGGAAGATGCAAGAGAGAAATTTCCATGAGAGAAATATGGCTACAAAAACATATGCTAAAATAAGGGGAAACAGTGAAGAAGAGGAAGAGATTAATTATTGGAAATAGGGGAAATTTAGGAGGGAGGAAGGAATGACTGCAATAAAGACAGTATGTTTACCAGGAGAAGAGAATGAAGTGCTTATGGGAAACACAGCAAACCTTACAGAGAGGAACACACAAAATCTAAGCCAAGATTATCTTTCCAAAAATGTATAGTATATATGGCGAACGTTAAAACATACATGAATTTTCTACATTTCTGTGAAAACAGAAAACATTCAGCAGTCTCAAGGAAACAAAAAAGGGTCTGTCATTTTAGCGCATGCAGCTGATGGAAAGTCATCTTAAGGCAGCAAAGTTTTCAGGGGCTTTAGATACCTTAAATACTGCATATATTTTATATACATCATTATAACATCTATGTAATTGTTAAAATATCAATACATTATGATAAGCAGTAAAGAATCCCTGACGCAGGTATTTATGTTTTAAAGCTTCCGTTATCCCAGTACATAACTCTTCAGAAACATACTGTTATTTGATTACTGGTTTAAAAATTGGCATAAAGGTGAAAGAGAGATTCCCTCAAATGCCCTGAGTCAAAAAGTGCCTGAACAATCCCTTGAGAATTTGTTGTTCTTTTTCTCTATAAAAATTTTTTCCATGCAGAGTTGTCTCCAAGGCATCAGCATAGCTTGCCTAAAACTCTTTTAAAATTATGTGCTTATGCTTTATATACAAGTGGGCTTTTTTAATTAGTGTTCCCAACAATGTGTGTTGAGCAAATAATTTTCAAAAAATAGAAAGATAACTGAGTATATCCAAAGTATAGTCTGGTATTACATGCCAGACTTTCCATAAAATAAAAAAGTGCCATGCCAAAACTTTAAATTTATTATAATTTATACATCATATACTCAGTCATTTGTATGACTAAATTTTACAGGCTAACTAATGCATCATCCAGTTTAAACTCATCACAGATGTAATTTACTAGTTCTGAAAGGTACCTAACATGCAAGGAGTGTTGAGTATTTGTCACAATTTAAATAAAGACACTGCATAGCAAAGAGATATTACTGCATTTTTATCTGCACACAGAACTTAGAAGAGGTGAATCTACATCAGAATGCTGAATGAGACCATCAACTTGAAAATGGTCAAACAGGAACAACTGCTGAGCATTGCCCATCCATTCAAACAAGAAGAGATACCAGTAATCAAAAATAAGCAGAGCTTTCCCAAGTCATTGACTCAGCCAGCTAACAACTGATTTAATGACAGATTTGAATTCCGGCCTAAATCTCATGGCCCAGGCATAAATCTAATAAAATGAGGCATCTAGTGTTTACAGCAAATAAAACATCTCTGTATTCAAGTCTGCTACATTTTGTTTTCAACAATTTCTAACAGACCAACGTACAGAATCAGTTCTGACCATTTCACTTATGAGATTTTAGGAAAGAAAAAATACTTTATTCTTTCTCTCTGGACACCTTATAAGATAAAGTTGGATGGTATTCTTCTGATCTACTGCTAAGGGAATCATATCAATAAGCTAAGCAAACTAATTTCCATGTGTATCAGCAGAAAGACATACATTCATTATCAAATTTTCTGTGGCTAACTACTGCAAAATGGCAAGTTAAAAGGAAGGCTAACATGGTAAGCCTAAGAAAGTAGAAGTTGTCTGTCTGTTCAAAACATCAGTTATAAATTTAATGACTGTCTCAGGCAGTCAGATTTTTTCCTATGGGACTTGCCAGATTCAACAGCTTTCACCATAGCTATGTTACAGAGAGTGTTCAAGTATGCCAAAGTAAATTTCCCTACAGTTAGGTGTAGTTAACAGCATTTCACTGAATAAGCCACTAAGTCATCAAAAGAAAACCACAAAAATGTTTGATATTTTGGAAAACAAACTTCTTGCATTGTAAAGATTTGCCATTTCTTTGAAACTGGATGGTAGGAGAAATTGCAGAAGTACCTTCAGGAATGTGTTAGTCTTACTTTCCTTCCTTCATCCAGCTGAAACTACTGCTATCCGTTATTAGGAGCTAATCAACATGGCTGATACATAAGGCTTTCCCAGCACGTGAGCTGGGGAAGCCCATGATGCCATCATTTACAGCTTGACTCAGATAGCAATCTCAGTAATCATCCTGGAGAGAATCCAGAGAAATCAGCTTAGCTACATGATGAAAAAATCCCAAATACCACTCCGTTAGCAAATTTGCAGATGACACCAAGTTGGGCGGGGGAGGGGAGTGTTGATCTGCTAGAAGGCAGGAGGGCTCTTCAGCAGGACCTGGACAAGCTGGAGAGATGGTCTGATTCCAGTGGGATGAGGTTCAACAAAGCCAAGTGCCAGGTCCTGCACTTTGGCCACAACAACCCCCTGCAGTGCTACAGGCTGGGGACAGAGCGGCTGGAGAGCAGCCAGGCAGAAAGGGACCTGGGAGTTGGGATTGACAGGGAGCTGAACATGAGCCAGCAGTGTGCCCAGGTGGCCAAGAAGGCCAATGGCATCCTGGCCTGGATCAGGAAGAGTGTGACCAGCAGGACCAGGCAAGTGATTCTTCCCCTGTACTCAGCACTGGTGAGGCCACACCTGGAGTACTGTGTCCAGTTCTGGGCCCCTCAGTTCAGGAAGGATATTGAGGTGCTGGAGCGGGTCCAGNAGGCTGGTGAAGGGACTCAAGCAAAAGTCCTATGAGGAGAGGCTGAGGGAGCTGGGGTTGTTTAGCCTGGAGAAGAGGAGGCTCAGGGGAGA
Organism: Cephalopterus ornatus; assembly: GCA_013396775.1. Classification (NCBI taxonomy): domain Eukaryota; kingdom Metazoa; phylum Chordata; class Aves; order Passeriformes; family Cotingidae; genus Cephalopterus; species Cephalopterus ornatus. Next base: position 10,319 of record VZRE01000007.1, on the reverse strand, counting down.
CCTCATCACACTCTACAACTACCTGAAAGGAGGTTGTAGCCAGGTGGGGGTTGGTCTCTTCTTCCAGGCAACCAACAGTAGGACAAGAGGGCATGGTCTTAAGCTGTGCCAGGGGAGGTTTAGGTTGAATATTAGGAAAAAATTTTTTATGGAGAGAGTAATCAGACACTGGAATGGTCTGCCCAGTGAGATGGTGGATTCACTGTCCCTGGAGGCTTTTAAGATGAGAGTGGATGTGGCACTTAGTGCCATGGTCTAGTAACCACGGCAGTGTTGGGCCAAGGGTTAGACTTGATGATCTCAGAGGTCTTTTCCAACCTGGTTGATTCTATGATTCTATGATTCTTTAAATCAAAGCTCCTCCAGCTACTTTAAATATTATCAAAATCTGAACTTTTGATTCCTTTCTGGGGAAGAAAGAAGGGGAATGACTCACTAAATAACTGAGAAATTTTTGCTTGAGAAATAGTCCCATAAGCAAGAATTCATAGTTCCAGAGAATTAAGATAACTTGTAAGTGGCTGTTATGTACATAGTTTGGCATCTTAAGATAATTTTCTGTTCAGATGTATTAGTGTATTTAATTACTAAAATAATAAAAAAATCTGGATTTTTATTTTCCCTGTAATTGTTTTTCATCAGCAAGTATAACAAACAATTTTACATTACTGGTAGTATTTCTAGCATCTAGCTGGGGCTGCAGGTTATTCCCTATTTGCTCTGATAAATGAGCAGAGCTGCATTGTAAGTGCTGCCAGATAATTCTGCTCAGCTCTAGCACATTTAGAGAAACTACAAGGAAAAAATTGATTCTAAACCTCAATGAAATTAGTATCAGACACTTAAAACAGACTGCTGGCAGTACAGCACGTAGAGAGCTCCACACCACTGACCTGAAGAGGGGAAGTATCAACTCTCACACTGATAAGTAAAATGAGGCATGCTACATCTTGCTCTGTGTCTAAACAGTACTTCTTGTTGATGACTCAACTTTTACGCCAAAACAATATATATCCTAGCCTATACTGACAGCTTTTCTCACACCAATAGATTTATACATTTCCCCAAAATTCAGTTGTCCTACTAAAAAATAATAAAAAAAAAAAAAAGACAAAATGCCAAGTGTCAAGGACAAAATAAAGGCTGCTCAATGTAGATCCAAAGCTAATTGTAACTATCAGTTACAAAATTAGTGACATGAACAATTCTTCATATATGCAAAAATAATTAGGCATTAAATAAATTCTAAAGAATAGTTGCATATAACATAGAACCAGTCTGGGAAATTATCCTCTGTCAAATTCTGAGGAAATCAATAGCTTTTACAGTACTGTGTTGTTTCCGTAATCATCTGTGATTTAAACAGATGAAGTCACAAAACATTATAATGCTGGCACCAGCTATCTTTCCCTGGTATCAGTCTAGGAGAGCTCAGTTGAAAATGTGGCCTCCAGTATCTGGAAGTTGACAGAGACAACCCCTTATCAGTATCCTCAAAGGAATGCGGGAAGTCACTAGGCATAGAGAAAACAAATGCTATACTCCATCCATATTTAGTCATCCGATGAAAACTAAACTAAACAGAAGGGAGATAAACGAAAACATGAGAATGTGCATTTCAGCTGACCAAAAGTGTTGCAACTGCAACTTACTTTCTTGCCCTAAACATATATACTTAACAAGGGAGAAAATATTTTTAAATTATTTTTAGGTATACATGTAGCCTGACACCCAAAACTTGGATTAGCAGAGGTAAGGAAGCAGGATCAAATTTTCATAATTCCATGCACAAAATTAGAAAAGCAAGCACAAAACTATCACAACTCAAGGCAGATGCAGTAACATGCATTAGACATTTTGACAATTCAAAGAACAAGTTTCATTATAAAGTACAAATAGATCTTTTATGGGCTCTCTTTCATTATTGTTGCTTCCTCAGTTAACATGACAACAGAATATTTTAGGCCCAATGAATTTAAGCCAAAAACATATCAATACACATTCATACATACAAAATACATGTTAAACAAAAGAATCTTCTTCAATATGTTATTCACCTCCCAACACTGGTTCCTACTCACTTTCTCTAGCTACATCTTCCTCTTCTCTGAATGATTTCAAATCACTGTACCCCTCCCAATCTTTTGTCACCACAACTTCCTTTCCTTTTTTTTTCCAAGTTTATCTTTTATTCTCCCTCTTTTGCATGCCAGGAATCAGGCTATGATTTCTTGTTCAGATATATCCCTCCCCTTACACAATCTTGACAAATTCTTGACAAATCTCTTACATTGGTTCAAAGAAAAGCTATAACTTCAGAGATCTTGTTTTACATGGTCTGTAAGTCCCTATGTCAACTTAAAGTACTATCCAAGAAACAGATATATCTGGCAGTGACTTCTGCTTAGTTGTCTTTTATTTCAAAGAACAGCACTTCAGAAAGAAACATTTGTAATTTCAATCCTTTACCTTATGGAAGCTTCCATAAAAGATTTTCTTTACTTCATCATTATCAAAAGTTACAGTTTGAACCTCTCCCCGTATATCCTTGTTAAAGAATGACAGCACTCTGTTGGCAGCTGCAATAAATGAGAATAACACATTTCATTTCACATGTACTACTGAAACCACCATCCTAAGATACTCTTATAGATAAAATCTAGTTCATCCCTCAGCTGGGTAAACACAGATCATAGGTGGTCTTAAGGACCCGTAAGTACATAGATGTACTTTCCTTTGATTTTAGAGTGCATACCGAAGTTGGAATGTAGCTTAGATTAATTATTCTTAGTTGAATAGTAAATGTACAAAGTTTAAAAAAAAAATTCTTAAAACAAAAAATATATAATCCTTTTATCTTGTAGAAATGCTTTGGGATTGGAAATATTTGGGAAGAATGCATGCAAAGTAACATAACATATAACTTCTCTATGCAATAAATATAATCATCCTTACGATCAAGCACAACTCCAACTTGCGGTTTGTAATCTCTGTCTGTAATCTGCCAAACTGCAAAAGGCTCATTGGGGGATTCAGGCAGGAGACGGAATAATAGAATGATAGTGTACGCCTGCGGCAATCCTTCTGGGTGAATCTCTCTGTTAAAAAAATATGAAGACATTTTTTCACATGGAAACACATGAGGAAAATAAGATCTTCATAATGTGCTCTTTTTCAAAGAAAAGACATAAGACTAACAGGGAAACCACAGCATTCAATGGAACAGAATATTTTAACTACCCTCTCAAACAGAAAATACTGTTGTGATAAAAAACATTATGTGATTTGTTAAGATGAACTCACAGCCTGTCTTCTGTTGGTCCCGGCAGCAATATAGAGGAAGCCGGAATATGACCAAGAACTCTTGATTATGTATTCTTGTGGCAAGATTCTATATAAACTACACATGTTTTAAATTCCTTGATGATAAGTACAGAAAAAAAGACCACACTTTTTATATCTGGCCTGTTTCAGTCAGGCAACAGCACTTAACTATTGCTGCCTTTCAGGCATAGATACACTAAAGGAGATATTCCATGTCTTCTATGCAATTAGTGATGCATTTGGGCTCCAGTTCATTCTTTAGTGGCTCAGGTTTAAATTTGTGATATTTGGACTGTTAGACATTAAAAAAGCAAAGAGACAAAAGTAAATAAAGCCATGCTTGAAATGATCTCCAGTATTTTCTAAAGGGGAAGGGAGTGAACGCAGTAAAGGAACTGTAAGAAAGGAGGTGGCTATTGCTTCTCCTTAACTATTATAATGGAGCTCAGAGTGGGATTTGGCCACATGAACATGAACATAAAAGCCTTAAAATGAAGAGAGGACCTCCTTTGTATATAAGGCAAAGTTTATGTACCCATACAATTATGGACACTGCAATAAAAATGTATCACTAAGTCAACACCACCACACAGCACAGTGCAAGAATGCAAGTATTAATGTAGATATAGCAACACAAGTTATAACCCAGATAACAAGTTCTTTCAGATATGGAAACAACTATGCCACTAGGATCAGTATGCTTTTATTGCTTTGCTGACTCAGTCTAAAGTGAGATTTATTTTCTGGATTCTCATGAAAAATAAGTGCCCAGAATACTCTGGCAAGTCCTCCACCTCTTATAGCAGACATTAGACTATGTATCACAACATTCTAAAAAAAATGAAATAAATACGAAGTCTGCCTTTTTATTGCCTTTGCATCAGCTGATCCTGCTAAATGCAAGGTCTATCTTTACACAAAATTGGGGTTATCTGTACTTCCCTAGATTGTAAAAATCCAGGCTGTCAGAGAACTATCATCCCTATAGCTATTAATGCATGCCAATGAACTCAAAAGTCCTAAAGTCCTCCCCTTTTAAAGTTGTGATCTGAGAAGGCTGGCAAAAAGAAATTATTTCTTCATAAACCGCAGCTCCTGTGCTTGTGATCTGATCTTTACCCAATCTGGCAGAATTTCAAAAGGTTTCAAAGGCTTCTGTGAAAAGAAGACTAAATTTCCTTAAATTTAATAGGAACAATGGGCTATCTTTAGGCATCTCCTTTGACCCAGAATAACCTTTTTCGAAACTTAAATAAATAGGAGAGAAACAAATGTAAAAATAAAAATAAACAAAAGGAGAAAAGAGAGAGGTACTGTTCCCCCCTCAATAAAACTAACTGCTAACTAAGTCTTTTTGTTCTTTGTGAAAAAAAAATTTTGGCCAGAATGACCATATATTATCCATCCATAACCAAGCCCTAAAACCACAGGCCCTTGAAAACTCTACTCCATTTGCCAAATAAGGAAGTCAAGGAGAAACTACCCTAAATCAGTGGCATCAGTGTGCTGCCTACTGCAGTAGGAACAACACTTCTGAAAAAAGTGATGCTAATCCCACCATACTGAAACCATTTCTCTCTGGCAATGCAGAGCTTCTTGTACTAAGAAGGCTGTTGTTCAAATGGCTAAGTATAAACTGTGGATTATACGCAACTCAAATGGTTAAGAAACAAAATCTCAAAGAACAATGAACAACTGGATTAATAATGAACTGTGACTGCAATGGAAGGAATAGATTAATATTTAATAAGAACAATGACAGATATTCTTTGTCTTGGTGTTCAGTAAAAAGAACATCAGATTAATGCATCTTCCATAAAACACTAATGCTATCATCTAAAAACTCTGTTCCCCATCTGCTCACCCTAAATATGAGTCTTTCAAGTTGACTTACCGTATTGGCTGACTGACAAAGGCATTTTTGTGGAGTCTATATGATACATAGCTTGGGAAAGAGCCTGACTCCAGTGACACGCCTTGTACGGAAGCAAAATGCTTCTCTGTTAGATTATATGATTCCAGCATCTTGAAACCTTTAAGTCCAGAGAGAAAATAAAAAACAGAAACACTGTAGAGCTGTACAAGACACAAATGAATTTATGACAAAATATTAGACAGTTGCTTACCAGGTGAAGTGTATCCCTCCAAGTAAATAAGGGGACAAGCTGAAAGACACGAAACAACATATAATTCAAAACTGCAAAACCTAACATGATATGAACATATATATACTTCAGAAAGTTTTGTTACTGAGAATTCTATGCTATTGTTAATTATGAGTGAACTTTTGTTACATTTGTCATACTGTGTCCTGTGCTCTGGTAGATGTGCTGTCAAAAACTTTACTCATCATTTTTAGTAGGCTATTTCTACTGTGACAAATTGTACGGAACAAGAAATGAAACCACAAATATTTCAAGAGTATAATTCATAAGAAGAAAGGAGGACAATGACACAGTCTTTCCATGAATATTTAAGGCATGAGTCGAACTGCATAATAGCTGTCAGATTCACAAGGAAAAACAGCAGATTTATGTAGCTCCTCAGAAGCCAGCGGACGAGGCAGTTAGGGAGCACACAGTTGCACATGACAGGCCTGAGAATTTCTTATTTTTGCCATACAAGGATTTCACTTGAGTAAACAACTTAACTGTGGATAGTTTTAAAACAGCATCACACACTGTAGCTGTACCTCTTTAGCAACCCTGTCCCAGTGGTAAGTAAGAAATCTGTTGGCCCTGCAGTTCACATCAGGCATCATTCTACTTCTTCTTAAAGAGCAGAAGTTGTCACTGACTGTTAATTTCTTTTCATTTACCAGTACTTTTGAAATACAAGACAAGATAACATAAAATACAATACCTACTTCCAAATTTTAAAAAAGTAACTTGCTCCCTTAAACTATGTCCGGTTATTATGAAATAACTTTTTATATGAACATTTCTTTTGATATACCTTAAATGAGATGGCAACTTGTATTGGGTTTGCATGGCAAAGTTTTGCTGGTGGGGGAGCTACAGGGGTGATTTCTGTGAGAGGCTGCCAGAAGCTTACCCTGAGTCCAACACAGACAGTTCTGGCTCCAAGATGGACCTGCCACTGGCCAAGGCTGAGCTCATCAGCAGTGGTGGTATCAATTGGGGGATAACAGATTTAACAAGGGGCAGGAGGTGGGGTGGGGGAGGTATGTGCAGCAATGGCACAACAACCTGGAACCGGAGAGGGGAGTGAGAATATGTGAGAGAAGTAACTCTGCCAGGCACTGGAGCAGAGATTCCCCCGCATTCCTGGTCTTCCCTGTGGTGAAGGCTAGGGTGATGCCGACTGTCCTCCTGCAGCCCATGGCAGTCTACAGGGGAGCAGATATCTACCTGCAGCCTCTGGAGGAGCCCATGCTGGAGCATGTTCCTGGAAGGACCTGTGGCCCCATGGAGAGAGGAGCCCACCTTGGAGCAAGTTCGCTGGCAGGACTTGTGACACCATGAGGGACCCACTGTGAAGAACTGCAGCCAATGGGAAGGAGCCATGTTGACAAGTTCTTAGAGGACTATCTCCCATGGGAGGGACCCCACACTGGAACAGGGAAGAGTGTGAGGAGTTCTCCCCGTGAGGAGGAAGGAGCAACAGGGAAAACATGCAATCAACTGACCACAGCTCCCATTCTCTGTCCCCCGGAGCTGCTGGGGGTGAGGAGATAAAGAAAACTGGGAGTAAAGTTAACCCCAGAAAGAAGGGAGCAGTGGAGGGAATGTGTTTTAATACTTGATTTTATTTCTTATTATCCTACCCTGATTTTATTGCCAATAAATTAATAACTTCTCCAAGTTGGGTCTGTTTTGTCCAATGACAGTCACCGGTGAGTCATCGCTCTCTGCCCTTATTTTGACCCAGAGCCTTTTGCTATATTTTCTCTCCCCTGTCCAGCTGAGGAGGGGAGTGATAGAGCAGCTTTGGTGGGCACCTGGTGTCCAGCCAAGGTCAACATGCAACTCAACTGTAGCAGCATATAAGCAAAATTCATTTGGGAACAGGAAAACCAGTATCTTCTACTCACTTGAGGTAGCTGTCTCACACACAAAGGTGACAAGGTTATCTTGAATCTTTTCAAAGGCATCAAAGTCATCAACAATAAATACATGACGCTCACTGGGCTTGCTGGCAATCTTGGCTAGCTCATTGTAATCTACATCGGCCACACCAACCACAAAGACACTGAAGCCTGTAAAAATAACACTTGTTACTTGAAATGTAGTAAATATACATTACCATTTTTCAGATCAATATTTCACAAACCATCTCTATCATTGATTTCTCAGGATCTACCTATCAGCATACATTCTGTATATCCTTTCATCCCTGTCCAAGCTCAGAGGGGTTTAGACTGGTTTTTGCATCTTTCTTTCCAAACTTTCTCCTCCTTGATTTTTTGGGGCATTATCCAATCTCATGCAGCCTTAGCTACATAGTCCCCTTGCTCTTTAATGCAATATGTACAGTTCTCTCAACTCTATATATCTTAAATCTGCTCTGTAGCCAAAATCTATGTGCAGACTATCCAGTTATCTATCTGTTGACATCTATTGCATTTCATGTTTCTTAGTTTCTCTTCCACTTTCATAGAGTAGTATTCACCTGACCAATTTTTACTTTCCAAGTTAACAAGTCTAGTTGTCTAGTCTTTCTCTATTATCACTAGACATTCATGGTCAGATTCAGAATGCATTTCATCTCACCTCCCTAAAATGCCAAATTCAAGACAGGAAAAGTCATTGTCTGTAGATGTCTATCTGTTGTTCTCTTCACTAACCATAAAAGGACCCTACATGATGACTTTAGACTAGAAGTTTAGTTGTTAGATGTCTTAAGTCAAATGAGGAAAATCCAAACCCTAGAATTCAACCATATCACCAGGTGTGAATTTCATTGATGAGAAACTGCACAGACAGTGGGCTGGTTGAAGGCTGAAAGCAGAGCTCACATTTATTCCAAATGATAAAGCTATTTTTATTTACATCTTCATTTTTCCAAAAATAAGATGATTATTATTCTGTATCCAATTGTGAAAATTGGCTGAAACACTCTGTCGAGCTTTGAGCATGACATTAAAGATGTGTAGAAACCAAAGCAAGTAGTGAGGAGAGTAAAAGTGATAAGAGGTTTGGAAAACTTGACCAAAAGGAGGTTAAAGGAAATGGGTTTGTTTAGGTTAGAAAAGGGAAGACAGAAAGAGGAAATGACAAGTTTCAAATATGAAGGCCTGTTATAGTGGACAATGATCAACTGTTTCCTGGTTAACTAGGTAAATGAAGACAATAATTTCACTAGCCTGAAGAAAGTCTTGGGTGAAAGGCAAGGCAAAGCTCTCCTACTACTAGGATAGTTAAGCACTGAAGCAGATTGTCCAGAGAGACTGTAGAAACCATCTAGACAGAGCTAATCCCTTCAGATCACAAAGACAGAGAAAATGATCACTTGTGGTTTACATGCATGTGATTCCAATAAGGAAGTACATCTCCTTGCTGAGGGATCAAAACTCTACATGGTTCATGCATTGCAATGCAAAATGCTGGGTGCAGGGACAGGAACAGATGATTTCACTCCTATAAGCCACATTCAGCAAATCTAAAGAGGAAGCACAATGCTTTTCAGCTCAAAAGGCAATAAAGGAGTCCATTCAGACCCAGCTCCATCAAAAGCAGTTACTTTAACTGGAGATCTACTGGTTCATATCAGATAAAACATAAATCTTAAAAAAAAAAAAACAACAGGCCCATTAAATCATAAACACTAGAATGCAGTATACTTCCCAGTGATCCCTGAGGTTCACACACAAAGAAGAGAAAGAAGTAACTAAAAGCCACATCTTTGAAATGATATGCATGAGGAATTACTTTGGGAAACCACATCCTTCCCCAGAAAGCTTTAGAAAGAAAAAGTAAATGTAGTCGACAGAGTGCAAATTTTATCAATAGTTTTGAGTTTTTCACAAATATTCAGCATACATTGCTGAGTCCATAAAAGATGAGTAAATGATGAGCAGATAATTGAAGTAATATGAAAACGAAACAGCGAGATACTGCGAATTGCTTACCAGAGTGCTGAATGACCGTCGCTGCTTTCCTCACCTCATCCTGAGACCGACCATCTGTGACAACAACTAGTACCTTGGGAACACCTCGCCTCATGCCACTCTCCCAAGTCAAAACCTTTTCTTTGATAAACGTTAGGGCTTTGCCTGCAAAGTGTACAATAAACAAGGAATCATCCATATTATCCACAAGAGAAGAAATCTCTACTTTAAGGGCAACAGCTAAAATACAACAGAAAAACCTAATTCTCCAGCCATGCAATATTAGGATGATGAGGTAGTTTCTGAAAACATTTTATCTTAAGGAAATATAATTACAGCTCAAAATTACCTGTCCTTGTGTTTCCTCCTCTGTACTGAATATTTTGAAGAGCTCCCAGGGCCTGGGCTTTGTCATCAAATGTATTCAATTTAAATTCAGATTTTGCCTCATCACTGTATTGCACAAACGAAACCTGAAATGGAAAATATCACAGTGTTCAATCTCGTACCTCCACATTCAGACCAACTCTCTCCATTGAAATATTTATCGTGGTGTATTAATAAGCAGTAAATAATTGAAAATTTTTTTCAAATATGTATGATTATACACACACATACATATTCATATGCACAGAACAGCAATGTGCACACAACCCTTTTCTTTCTTTCCTCCTTTCTTTCTTCCTTTCTTCCTTCCTCCTTTCCTCTCTTTCTTCCTTCCTTCCTCCCGTCCTATCTTTCTTTCTTCCTTCCTTCCTCCCTCTCTTTCTTCTTTTCTTTCTCTCTCTTTTCTTTCTTTCTTCCTTCCTCTCTTCCTCTCTTTCTTCCTTCCTCCCTTCCTCTCTTTCATTCTTCCTTCCTCCCTTCCTCCTTCCTTCCTTCCCTCCCTCCCTCTCTCTTTCTTTCTTCCTTCCTTCCTCCCTCC